>OLMO02000273.1:6032427-6054737 GCA_900291935.2 Cassiopea xamachana
TTCTCATGATCGTTTACATCAACTAACCTCACACTTTCTACCTTGAATTACTCTTTCATTGTTCCTTTGTCGAGTTTGGAAACATAACACTTTTTTCTTGAAACTTTGTTCTTTTTCATTCGCTTGAGTTTTGTTTTGATATTTATAACAACTGGATTATGATCCTACCCACCATCTGCGCCTGGCCGAGCCTTGACATTTTCTATACTATTGTGATATCTTTTGTTTATCATGACGTAATCTATTTGATTGTATATTTTTCCGTCTGGGGCTGACCAAGTGTGCTATCAATTTTCTCTCTGTTTGAACCACGTATTGCATACTATTAGATTATTGCTTAAACAGAACTTTACTATCCCTTCCCTTCTTTTGTTCCTTTCACCTAGTCCATGCGGTCCTACCACTTCACCTTGTTTTCCTTTTGTGATTTTGGCATTGCAATTCCCCATTACTATAACTATGTACCCTATTTCTTTGTTTCATTTATTGCATGTTCCACTTCTTTAGAAAAGTTTTCAACCTCTTCATCTGCTGCAGTTGGCAAGTAGATTTGACAAAGGAGGTTCTTGGGCTTTGATGATAATCTGATCATTATTACTCTTTCAGATTTAAAACTATAACTTATAATGCTATCCATCGCAATGCCTCTCATTATGAAAGTAACACCTTTCGTATGTTCATCCCCTCCTACAAAGATGACCCTAAAATCTTTATTATTGGGTAAATGATATTTGAGATCTCCTGTATCTTTCCAGAATGTCTCTGATACTCCTAATACATCTAGATGCATTCGTATCATTTCTTTGGCAATGTTGAAGGAGCGGGTAAAGGCACGGGAGCAATACAATCCAGGATGAATACTTAACTATGTGAACGCTGTGGAATTTAGGAAATACCAAAGATTTGGAATGAAGATAGAGGAATAAAACAATGAAAATATGCATATTTCTAAGGCCAGGGACCAATGTTCGAATTCTAGTACCACAGATATTAATGGTTTTGTTTTAGCAACTACTTGGCTTATGCAGGGATGCCTGAACAATTCTTAAATTCTTAAATTTCAGCCTCATGTTTCTTATAGATATGTTGCTTATAAAAACATATACGGTATTTGATCGTGTTGTATCTACATGCAAACCATTGTTGAAACGGACAACCAGGGCTCCCTTCATCTGAGAAGTTCATGCCACGTCATGGCAGATCATTTCTGGTTGTTTCCAAGTTGTTTGCAGCTCATTTCAGGTAGCTTCAGGTCGTTTTAACTCATTTTGACTTTTATCAACTATATATTTACATCACACATGTATGCAGCTTGCATTGCCTTTATGATAGCATTAACCCATTACACACTTTCTTCTATAAGACAGCATATTATAAGGAACCTACATGCAGACAGCCAAAATGTTTAAAGAACTTATACCATTAACAAAAAAACTCAAGCAACTTTTCAATTTGAAAATTGTTTATAAATGCAAATAATAAAGAATCAGGCTCCATTCCTCTACAACCAAAAAACACATAGATACATTTATAAAACTTCTTCCCTACACTATTTGTGCAAAACTCAAAACTTTAATTTCTTTGTGCATGTGCCAATTTTATGAGACTATATGTGCAGTTACAATTAAGGAACTAGCAACAAACCTTTGATAAAAAAAGAGGTCAAAAATAAGGAACATCTAGAACTAGGCCTTAAGGTAGGTTTCACATAAAAAAGCATACATGCTTTTTTATATGGAATCTTCACAGTGCTATACATGCATAGCACTGTGAATGGGTAAGGAAAGCATCAACAGTGTCATGGTGGTGCAATGGATGTAGCACATTTTCTGTACCAAAAATCTCACCTGTTTGATGCCCACAGTTAATTCTTATACCAAGTGGGTGGGTTTTATACATATGAAAAATCTGGCATGGCCAGAATTCTAGCTGGATTTCAATTTGAAAATCTGGCAAGTCTGGTTCCAGCCAGGTTTCTTAAATTAAGATTCAGGACACCCTTAGTCATTAAGGCTTTTACCACCTCTATTATCTAGGGTCTATGGACAAAAGACAGCTACTGTTGGCTAGAGAGAAAATTAGCAAAAAACTAACTAATATAATTTTCACAAATGCTGCTTTAACAATTCAGTAACACTTTCATTACATCTGCTAAAAGTAGAGACAACAGCTTTCTCACACATAATATTTTGCAAGGTTTGGATGCTCTATTGTAATTTTCTAGAAACCTCTTCTTTATATCCTGCAGCAGCATTTTAACATCTGAGTGCCTCTTGCAGTATGAAATATGAAAGTAAAGTGTTCCTTTCCACCATTATTATAAATGATAGGTGTAATTTTTTGAGTTAGTGCTAGCTTCAAACAAATGACAAAAACATCCCAAACTATACTTATTTAACCACTTTTGATGCCCTTACCTTAATACCTTTGAAATGCAGCTTTTACAAAATCTGTGGCCACACAATGTTTGAACTGCATCCCTTAGCACCAAATAACAAATTGGGCACTCTGATGTAGAGGGAACTGGAGGATCAAAGAGCTCATCATAGCCTCCGGTCACATTATCATCAATTTCCATTTCATTGACTTCAAAGGTGCAAGTGCAGCTGTCCTCTAATCTAATTCTGCCAGTCTATAGCTAAATAATCAAAAGAAACATTGAAACTGTGAACAATAGGATAAAGTATTTTTATAAGAAACCTAGCTCAAGGCCTAGTACTAAAGTTTCTTAATTTTTGACCACATTTTAATTCTAAAAGTTTCTCAATATTTTCTATTTGTCTTATAATAAACAAATTGCTTCAGTGTGAGTTAAATTCTAAAGGAATGTCATGTTTTCTAAGCTCTTTCTTCACGGTTCTAAAAATGTCTTAAAATTGTAGGATGTCTAGTACAAGGTAGCCTATAACCTGGCTTTTCATAAGAAAAATGTGTAGTCCGAGCATTACAGAAAGCACAATATTACAATTTGCTTTATTAGGCAGCATAATTATGAATATATTAGCAGGCCACTAATATTAGTGGTCTTCTTTTCCATTTTTTGATACACTGCAGCAGGATCAGCTCATTCCAAAGTTATACCTAACAGTCCTGGCTTTAATAAATAATAAGAATTAATATGATTTATCAGTTGGCATCAAATGTGAAATAGGATCAAGTATGCATATATAATTTTGTATTTAGAATTGTAATTGTATTTAGGTGTATATATAATCCCAGAGAGTAGTCATGGTATTTTGCTCCCCCTGGGCTCCGTCTTTGTATTGTAGTCCAGTAGTTCATAGTGTTCAGGTACTTTGTTTTGTAAAATTTTATATTTGAAAAAAAATAATNTGATGAAGGCCACATATCTTATGAAGCATAACAGTGTTATGCCATTTTACCCCAATGTTACTTCTCTGCACTTAACCACATAGTCTCTGTCCAATCTCATGACTTTACAGCAAGACTGTCAACATACCACTTTAGATATTTTCACATAAACTATTTATAGTATTGCTAATAGCATGCTATAGCACAATGATTTTCAACTATCTCCCAATATTTATAGCCATTTCTGGCCAACCTCACAATGCACAAAAGAAAACTAAAAATATCAAATGCTTCCATCAATTAATAAGCATTTGTCCAATAAGCAATCAAGGCCTTATTCTATAAAAACATTTTCACTCCACCAATTTCAAACCCTATAATCTCATATATAGGCAACACTCAAATAAAGGTGGTGGTGCTTATATCCAGATACAGGTGCCACAGTGCCTTTATCCAGCCATGCTTTTCAAACATAAGATTCATTTTATTGATAGTGAGAAGTACCATATAAAGCAATTTTCTTAAAGCATATGTAATAAATACACAATTCTCTAATAATAGGCTCTAATTTTGAGAAAACAAGCCTAATACCCTTACAGTCACTAAACAAGGGACCTCTATTCCCTTTCCTCTTTTGTTTTCTGGTTTTTCTGACACAGATTGTCATGGACTTGTGGATAGTCCCAGTGTATCTTTTAATCTGTGCGGTTTCTTTTGTTGTTACAAACTCCAAAGCAGTACTTTGTTTGCTTACTCTATAGACTCCTTACAAAGAGGGCTAAAGAAAAAGGTAATTCAAAGTGACATTTAGCAAAAAAGATATAGGAGCCAGACACCTATATGTGATCCTACTTTCCAGACTTGAAAATGCAGAACTTTCTAATATCTGGATATAGGCACCAGCACCTATATTGTCAGATTATAGGGTACTTTACATACTCTTGTGTGCTTAATTGTAAGGGGGTCAGATTGCAATTTTTGAAATTTTTCACCCCCTAGAGCACTTTAAAATACTATTTTTTCATATTATAGGTATCATCACTATCAGCAACATGTTTACTGTCATTTTTATCTCATTCTTCATCATTCATCTCTCAATCAAGTACTTCATAACCCTCATCAGGTGGAACACTATCAACCACTCCATCAAATTTTCACTTTACACCATCTGTTAGGATCACTACCTCTTCTATTTCCTTCAGGGTTGTTGGGATTTCCCTGGTAGGTCACTTAATCATCACCTCCCCTACTTTATGAAAATCTGGAAAAATCTGTACCTCCTGTTTATTCAACCCCTTCCTATAACTAAGCAGAAAAGAGTACATGTTTTCTTCCAAAAGAAACCTGGCTCAAAGCCTAGCAATGAAGTTTCTTAATTTTTGGCCACACTCTAGCTCACCAGTTGTGTACATCGAGCAATATTCACATTCCCTTTGGTTGCAATTTGCTGAATCTAAGTTACAAGTAGGGAGGTAAGTTAGGTCCTAACATTACTCAAGTACCTGCCTAAAAGACAGGTTGAGGCATTCTTTCAACAAAAAAGTACATTTTACTTGGTTGCACTATGGCCTATGGCCTGGAACTAGAATAGTTTACTAGTGACAGATTCCAACCTCCTCAAATTTTCATCAATGTATGACTTTTCCAAATGTAGTCATATTGTATATGGTTGGATGCAGAATTTTATGCTGATCAAGAATCACATTAGCAGCAGGGGTCAGAAATGGATTTATAGGATTTTTTTACGATTTTTCATACTTCAACAAACACAAAATATACACAGGAAATTGAGAAAGTTCACCTCTATGTGAACTTTGTACTGAAAATTCCTGCATGCATAAGACTCATTTCATACACACTTTGGTTTTCAACTGTAGAGCAACAAATGGACATATAAATTTTTCAGAAATGATAAATATTGTCAGAAAAGTATGATAGCATAAAAGCAAACAAGTAAAAGAGTATATGTTTCAAATCTTTTGAATATCTGCTAGATTTTTCCATTGTAGCAAAAGGGATTTCACATCTAATCATGACAGTCATGGAGTAAGAGACCTATATGTGGTGTAGAATTATCTGGTTGATAGCTGTGCTCTGAGTTTCTGCTTCATCTGGACACAGATATTCAAACCCTCCTTTGTCACTTCTTTCTATGTAAGAAACTAGTACATTGCTATCATTCATACTATCAACCACTCCCAGATACAATTTGCAATTATTCTTGCTATCGTCATACAAATCACATGCTGCATGCTCTCCATATTGAATTATATCTGTTTTTGGCTTGGATTTTGACTGAGAACTGCTTGATATCTATCGTTTCTCTGGATAGACAGTATCGTTTACTGGCATTTTTTATCTTAATCAAAACTGCTTCACAATTCAGTAAGAACATTAAGCAAATCACCCATGGCAAGACTTGAGATATTTCTTAATTGGTTCACATACAGACAAAGATTAGCAGCATCCTCTTGTGTATCTCAAGTCTTATCATGGGTGATTAATAAATTTGGAAAAAGTCATACAATGATGAAAATTATAGGGGGTTGGAATCTGTCACTAGGAAAATGTTCTGGTTCCAGGCCATAGGCTGTAGTGCAACCAAGTAAAATGTACTTTTTTGTCGAAACTATACCTCAACCCATATCTTAGGCAGGTAATTGAGTGGAGCTAAACTTACCCCCTATTACAAGTTGCGATATTCAAATACACTAGTGAAAGATTATTTTCCTCTTCAGTTGCACTTTGTTGAAACTAAGCAAGTTGGATTTGCTCTAATGAATCCAAATGATGTATCAAATACTGTATGGTGCTACTTTTCTAATACACAAAATGTATCCTGCATCAAAAGGTTGGTTATAAGGGCGGATGTCAAGATTAGCCATCAAGGTATTTCACTATAATACACTTCCAGGGTTAGGGTTTGGCTAAGGGTTAGGGTTTTTGACAGGATTAGGGTTAGGGTTTTTGGAGGGTTAGGGTTAGTTTTCGTACTTCCACCATTATGAAATTGCCCAAATATGGTAAAACATGAGTTGTTTTGGAAGGTATTGTGTGTTATAAGTTCGTAACCATATGGTTAGCTGTAAATTTTTTTACATAATCTTAAACAGCTTGCTGAGCCCTTTCGTTTGATGTATAAATTGTTTGAAATAAGATTGATGACTAATCCAGACATCCGCCGGCTTTAAGTCTCAATGCAGTAAGGAGCTAAATATTCTTCAACAAATCAATGAAACTCTGCCACATGGGCAATGCAGTTATGTATGAAATACAGCAAAAAGCTCAAAGCAGAAATAGTCCGTGGGAAATACAAGTGTGTCGAGTAAAAGTGTGCTGAACTTTATGCAACAAAGTTGTGTACATCAAGCGATATTCAAATATGCTAGTGAGAGAAAATTTTCTCTTCAGTTGCAATTTGTTGAAACTAAGGAAGTTGTGTTTGCCTAAACCAGTGGTCCAGGACATCAGGAATGCATTTGCTAAGATAAAAACTGCAAAGAGCTTTGGGACTGACTGCATCTCCAGCTACATTTTAAAACTTGCACTGCCCTTCATTGAAAATTCACTTGCTCTGTTATTTAATTCATCAATGGAAACTAGTCAGTTTCCTGATGCATGGAAAATAGCAAGGATGGTTTCAGTTTTCAAGGATGGAGATAAGGAAATTAAATCTAATTATAGACCAATTTCTATTTTACCTGTCATCTCAAGGCTATTTGAAAAACTCAGTGCTGACCAGTTATACCAGTATATGAATGAAAATAGTCTTTTCTCTCCTGATCAGTCAGGATTTTTAAAACATCATTCTACTGCAACATGTTTGCTTAAAAACACTGATGAATGGTATAATAGGTTTGATCTTGGTAAACTTGTGGGCCTAGTGTTCATTGACCTCAAAAAAGCATTTGATACTGTTGACCACCAAATTCTCTTAGAAAAGCTTATGCTTTATGGTGTCCAACAAAGTGAGCTTTCTTGGTTCAAATCCTACCTTACAAACCGTAAACAATTTGTATGATCAATGGAACCGAATCTGATATTGGGGACATAGATATAGGTATACCTCAAGGCCCCTGTCTTGGTCCCCTGCTTTTCATTCTGTACATAAATGATCTTCCACAAGCTATCAAGCAGTCCACTATATCCATGTATGCTGATGATACTAGTCTTTGCTACCAGTCCAGTAATATGACTCAGCTGATTGAGGCCATTAATATGGATCTTAAAGAATTAGACACTTGGTTGCAAGGTAACAAACTTTCCTTGAATGTTGCAATAACGCACTCCATGCTACTTTCTACTAAGCAGAGAAAAAATACACTTAAAAGTAGAAATGAAACCTTGCATCTGAAAATCCGTGGAAATGAACTGCAAGACACTACAAAAGCTAATTACCTTGGTGTTGTAATTGATTGTTCTCTTGACTGGAGAGAACAAATCCAATCAATTTATAGTAAGGTTTCTAGGGCAATAGGATTTCTTAAATATGCTCATTCCTCCTTGCCAATGGAAACCGTTATAGCCCTCTACAGAGGCATTGTAGAACCTCATTTTCGATACTGCTGTTCTGTTTGGGGCTGTACTGGCAAAACGGAAGTAAACCAGTTGCAAAAGCTTCAAAATCGAGCTGCCAGAATTATAACAGGTAGCAGTTTTGACGCCCCCAGTGGGCCAATCATTGAGGGGTTGGAGTGGAAGACCATTGAAGAGCTTATTGAAAGTGAGACTCAGACTATGGTCTACAAATCCCTCAATGAGTTGGCTCCTCGATACTTGTCTGAACTTTTTATAAGAAATTCCCAACTTTCTTTCTACAACTTGCGTAGCACAGAGGCAGACCTGAGGCTACCAAAGAAAAGGACATCAAATGCGCAAAAGTGTTTCTCTTTCAGGGGAGCAAAGTTGTGGAATGGCCTCACAGCTGAGTCAAAGCAAGCATCTTCCCTAAACTCTTGTCAAAAAATAAGTTAGGGTTGTTAAATATTTTTTGTTTGATACTAAATATTATTCCTATTTTATAAATTGTAAATTATGATCACAATGTTAGAGTAATTTAATTTATTTGTAATTATTTTATGGGAGGGCCCCTTGTAAATCAGTTTTTTTTTGAACTGAAGGGCTACCCTCCCCTTAGTTGTTAAAAATGAAATGAAGTGAAATGAAATGGTCTTCAACCTGGGCGATACCACCCACTAGTGGGCGAATTCAGATTTCAGGTGGGCGGTAGAATAATGTCATTTTATATCAAAAGCATCCAAAATATGTGTCTTTAGCATAACGCACCAAATCCTTTACTGGAAACCGATGAAACGAAATGTCACTATCCGCAGTTTTTCTGTTCGTGCAGTTTAAAAAAAGGAATTTCAATCCATTACATTGTTTTGCCTGTTTTATGTAATGTATTTACTTTCGGGATCAAGGTGTATCAACGATAGAGGACTTTTTTGATCAAATGTTAGTGGGCGGTGAGAAATTATACTTTTCCAGAACTTACAAAAATGGGCGGTACATGGGAAAAGGTTGAAATCCACTGGCCTAAACGAATCCAAATGACGTATCACATAACAATGAAATTCTTAAGCGGCGGTTGCTTCTCGTACTTAAACAGTGTCATTTTCAATGAGCAGTTAATACATACCACAACAAGGAGTACACTAGCGTGAACCTTATAGAACTACTTCAAAAGTTAATATAAACAGGTGTAAAGAATTAATATGCAAGCCGTTGGCCTGACGCATCCTCACCACTGGTTGCCTATAAACCAAGCAGTCAGCTTTATATGTCAAAATGGAAATAGCTGATAAGATAGAATAGAGAAAATTTGGCACCTTAGCTACCTTGACACCACCGTAAACCCTCTGGGTCTTAAGATTTCGTTATTTAACTTTGGACATATTTACACATATTCCGCACGCGTACTTCCATTCGTCTGTGTTGTGGTGTTGTGCTTGAAACGAGGCAGTATTCACATGTCACATGTAACATGATCATTACGTAATCTTACCTCTGATTTGCTGATCCTCAATTGGAGGCCAAGCGGCGAGAGAGAAAAAATATATGGCCTACCATAATAAAATTTTCTTTCGTGATAGTCCTTGACAAGAATAGTAAATGTATATTTTATTCACGAAGTGATTTATTTACAATGTTGTAAAGCACGTAGAGGTGTGCTACACATAAACTATATTTGCGAAACACTATGTGTCCCCAGTGGCGTAGCGTGACCTCTTTGACTGGGTATCCTATCATAAGTTTCTAGAAGTTTTTTGGGTGTGTCTTGGTGTGACTGGGTCTGGCTCCTTGAGCCTGAGCATAAATATGGCAAAACAGGTTGTTTAGTAAACATCCCGTGTTGAAGGTTGTTTTATCGGATAACAGGAAGTACATATCACAGCGGAAGTAGTAGAAAATGACTTCGTCAAATATATGAAACGAACAGTACACACATGCTTCGAGCTTTAAAAGACCAATGAATTTGAGAAGTCGAGGGAGCTGTTCGAAATCTATTGGCGTCTTCTTTTTTCACTTTACGTCTTTTCCCGCCTTTATGCGGGGTCGACGTTTTTGATGAGCCGCCTCCATCTTGCCCGATCGTGAAACTCATTCCCTTCCAGACCTTTCCCCTTAAGATCTACCTTCACACTGTCAAGCCATCTCCTTTTAGGTCTTCCTCTATTCCTCCTCCCTGGTACCTCCATTTCCATGACCTTCTTCAGGGGTCGCGGCGCGAGTATTTGAGTGAGGGGGCCAGAAATTCGATAAAACTTTAAATCTGCCCCACTATGCTTGGATGACAGATAAAATTGTGCGTCCCAAAGAGCTTTTGATACCCCCCGAAAACAGCCCTTTATACCTCAAATTATGAACAAAAAGTTATAAATACATACTAACGAAGAACAGTAAAATACAGATGCGCAAATTTCATCTTAGCAAAAAGTGGGGGGGCCAAGGCCCCCCCGGCCCCCCCGTCGCCGCGACCGCTGTTCTTTCCTACATAATCTTCATCTTTCCTCATCACTTTCCCATACCATTGCAGTCTTCTTTCTTGAACTTTCTTTGAAATTTCCGTCACTTTAATTGTTCCCCTAATTCTCTCATTCCTTATTCTGTCTAGTTTCGTTACCCCACAAGCGAAGTGCAACACTATCATTTCTGCCACATCTATTCTCTTTTCTTGCGCTCTTTTCAAACCCCACGTTTCTGCACACTACGGCATAGCAGGTCTAACAACTGTTTTGAATGCCTTTCCTTTGGCTCTTACATTTATTCTTTTATCACATAGATCCCCCGACATCTTCTTCCAGTTCTTCCACCCCACTTGGATTCTGTGTGTTATTTACCTGTCAAGATCTCCATTCCCTGCCACCGTTGATCCAAGGTATATAAAATTATCCACCCTCTTCCTGGTATTCCCTTCCAGCCTTACATCCCCCGCGCTCTCATCGTTGAAAAACTTAAGTACTCTGTTTTCGACCTGCTGACATTTAATCCTCTGTCCTCTAAGGCTCTTCTCCAACACTGTTTTTCTTTCGACCTCTTCCCTGCTATTACTCCATATGACTATATCGTCAGCGAATAGCATACACCATAGGGCCTGGTCTATTATTCCCCTTGACATTACATCCATGACAAGATCAAACAGATAAGGGCTAAATGGCGAGCCCTGGTGAAGTCCCACCCGCACATTAATCCACCTTGTCAACCCAACACTGCTCCGCATTTTAGTTCTTACTCTCCCGTACATGTCTCGCACAATTCTTACGTATTTTTCCGGAGCCTCTTTTCTCTCATGCATCTCCACACTTCTTGTCGCGGTACACGGTCGTATGCCTTTTCTAAATCAATAAACACACAGTTGTTGTTTACTTTATTTTGAGTAGACTGTTATACCTAAGTTTTTCAGCTAATTTAGGCCTACTATGCATGCCGCATCCAGGCATGGGACCCCTAGTTGAATGTCCCTTCCGAAGGACGGCGGAGTGAGCTGTTTTGGTCGTTCATCTGGAGGTCGCCCATCCAGCTTCTGACCGTACACAGCTATGCTTAACTTCAGTTAAGCTAATGGAACTGGCTGGGCCCCTAGGCCACTCACCCCAGTGTAAACCTTTCCCCTTTTCTCGGTGTTTCTCCATTGGCATGGAGATAAGTATGCTTGAAGATGGTGCATATTGCACGATGTCTATCATCTTAAAGTCAAATTAGATTTGCAAGACAAATAGTTAACTAATTCATAGCAAAACATGTGTAACGTTTGCTGAATAAGTACTTTCGCGTTATGCAAAGGCAGGGAGTGGGGGGCATCGCTCCCCCAATATTTTCAAATTTGCAAGAAATTTGGTCTAAAGTCAGCCATCCTGAAAGAAAGTTGTCCACAGTATTTTCCGTGAACTTTTATTTTTTTGATAATAATAGGTTGTCAATTGGTCAAAGCGCCCCCCCCCCCCAACGGAAGGTGTCTCGGCACATCACTGTGCACAGGCACAGAATTGGTGTAGTTCTGATTACACACTCTCTTTCTATTTAAAAGTCGTCCATGGTCGCAAATACACATCGCTCACATTCAGAAGGGCGTTTTCCGGCATTCTAGAGGGCGTAACCTCAAAAACGTTTTCGTTCGTTTCACTCGTGAATTCAAAACCTACCTTCTTCCAAGTTAATCATGTATTGTATAATTGTACACGCATTTAGAGGAAAATCAATTTTTAACCACAGCTAAGTTGCTTAGGTGGTTCCATTTTTGCACTGCTTTAATTTTCAATAATATTGTTTCCGTCATAGTTCCCATGGTGGCTGCGAAGCAGTTACCAATTTACGTTTTAGTTCTTGGTAAAGGGGGGGGGCGCTAACAAGCTGCTGGCCACCTATTGCTAGAAGTAGCCAAGCCGCCACTGGACTGGACAATTCATTAAGTTTTGCCACAGAGACCATTATCATGGTGAAGTTAGGGTAAGTTAAGGTGACTGATACGTAACTACTATTTTCTGGTTACATATCAGTCACTTTCACTTACCTGATTCAGCATTCCCAGAGGGATTATTACTCTTATACAATAACTGCTTGGTAATATGCAAGTAAAGGAGTATGACCAAATGTATATCTACCAGTATCCTTACAACCGTAAATGCTGTCATAGCTTTTTCAAGCTTTTCAATGTAGGTATTATACAGGAGGGGTAATAGTAGGTATCCTTGGATAGCCCCACTTTATCTAATAGTGACTAGTAATGGTAAGTATGCTTATCTCCACTGGCTCGACTACTATATATATCATAGAACTCACTGTTGGGTTTGATACCAACATCAATCTAAACGCTGAGAGAAAGAAAGATAAATACATGCAACTTACTCGTCATCTTTCTTCGAAATACCGTAGTGTCAATTTCATTAATCTCTCCATTAGCTCACTAGGTATTTTTGGGAAATCTTGTAACTCTTTCATTGCCATGTGCAATGATCTTAATATCGACAAACAAAACTTAAATTATGCCTTAAGGAAAATAACTGCCATTATCATCCGATCCACCTACTACATATTCTGCATGAGAAACAAGCCTTGGACTAACCCTGATCTTCTTACTTGCTGAACTATAAAGTAGTTACATGTTGTTTCACTTTGTAGTTTGGGTATTTTTTTCTTTTTTTTTCTTTTTTTAATTTAATGACTAAATATGTAACCTTGTCAGCCAGATACAAATTTCCTGTATTCAGAGAGATTTGTATTTGTAAATTTTAGTTTGAATATATACATGAGAAGTTTAAAAAATAATGGTTAATAATACTGGGCAATATTCAAAATAATGAGTAATAATGATTAAGTATTTATAAAAACTGTTTGTACTAATTGATAATGGGTAATAGACGATACTAATGTTAGCATTCATAAGAGTGATTAATATTTATAATGATGATTACTATTCATAATATTGACTACTATTCATAATGATGTTTAATAGTCATAGTACTTGCTAATATTCATAAGGAAGAAGCTTCCTTTAACTGTAGATTTTCTCTTTTAACATTTATGCTTCAAAAATAATAATCTTATCCGCCAATGAAAAGAACGAAATATAACAACAAAAAGAAGGCCCTTTTTACACTGATTCAATACAAGCACACTGCCTTTAAATTGAATAAGCACCCTCTATTTAAGTGCAGATATACGATGATAAATAAGAGTTTCTTCAGAGGAATTGACAATGCTATCGCTTTTGGTCAAAACCAAACTTTATTCTAGAGTTTAGATACAAAAAAGGAACCTATAAACACATTTGCTCTATCTACGAACATTATAAATTACTTTCCAATTAAATTAATTACATTATCCACTATTGTAGTATAATCTTGATGCTTTCTACATACTCCCTAATACTACGAATGTGTCTAACAACACATTAAATCTAAGATTTGTCGATTACCCATGATAATATGGCACCACCACTACTATTAAAGATTTTAACTTTATGCATATTTACATAATTACCTTGCACTAATATAAGCCATTGTATAACCAAGAAATGGGAATGGGGCACAGCTATACAACGATATAATTAGCTAGAAGGTTCAAAGTTACAACACGAAAAATAACCTTAATCCAAGCTTTACAAGAGACAGCCTTCTAAACCAAGAAGAGATACAAAGTATAATTTGTAAAATAGGAATACATTTGACATTCCAAAAACCAGGACAACCTTCTATGAAATATTAGGTCAAAAATTATAGCAAATGCTACCTCCCAATGATAGAGAGTGCCAGTCATCAATGTCATTTAAAAAAGAAGTACGATCCTGCACAATGAAGTGTGATTGCAGATCATGCAAAATTTTAATCTCTGGGGTGGATTTTATCTAATAGTTTGCTTTAATTAGCTGTATATAGCTATTATCATTATTAGCCAAGTTAAAATGGATTATTCATTATTGTGTATACATACATATATATATTTATAATTATAGATATTTATATATATACATACATATATATAAATATATATATATGTATATACATATATGTATATATATATATATATATATATATATATATATATATATATATATATATATATATATATATATATATATATATATATATATATATATATATATATATATATATATATATATATATATATATATATATATATATATATATATATATATATATATATATATATATTCATATATACTGCCTATACTTGTAACGAAAGGACTTCAAAAAAGCTTAATGACATAGTCAAACAAAAAGATGTTTAGGAATTCAATGTGCACTATCCTATTGGGAGTGGCCACAAACACATATTAACCGTTATCTGCTACCCACCTTTATTACTGGGTCTCACTCGGGTAGCACCTTTGAAGCAGCAAATCAATAGGTTCATTTTGGTTTAGTTTCGTAACACCCCGCAGTTGCAGTTTCAAGATTTGATATTTTGCTATCAATCCCTTGGTGATTACTTCAACTGTATTGTATTTTCCATGATAGTGGCAGTCAGTTATCAATATGACACCTTTGCTCTCCACAGTGAGGGACCTTTATTGCTTGAAGCTATCCTAAATCCATCTATATCAGCAACATTCATGCTTAAGAAAGGTTTCATTTTAGTGAACTGTACTTTGTAGTTTACATATTGGTGCTTCTTTGTGGCACATAATCTCCTCTGAAAGTTCCCCCAGGGGAACATCGAGCGTAAATGTTTCTTGATTTTGAGACATGGACATGCTATGTACACCTGAGTCTCGTGCTTTTCCAAGTCTTGATGCCCAAGTATTTCTTGATACCAATCCATGATTCCGAGGGCCTACTTTTGGCGACTCACATGGCACAATTGGTAGATCAATGGAGTTTTGACCTTTGATGCTAATATTCTGCATGAATTCCTGAGTTAGTCTTCCAGCACATATAGTATCCCCAGATTTTGTTATACTCTCATTTACAATCGTGCTCACTTTGCTATTGTTTTCTGCCGACATGCACTTCCTGTTCGCAAAACAAACCAAAGGTCGCTTGTCTATTTGTCTGTTTGATGTTGAATCGCCATCCAAAGGTACCTTCTCCACATTGGCTTTATCAGTGGGGCTTGCCACTGTGAACTGAAACCTCGTCATCGAAGATGGTGAAGTCGCCACGCTTATTACATTCCTTATCACAGAGTCCTTTTCCCTTTCCGCATCTTTTCGGACGTCAATCATCGATTTAGTCTTAAACCGTTTTCCATCATTTTCTGGCTGAAGCACATTACTAGGTGGTGAAGAATCCATTACCTCAATCGATTCAAGTGATGTGAGATCAACAGATAGTTTCTCTTTTTCATTGAACTCACTGGTCTCCACAGCATTTTTGGAGCTTACTAAGTCATTACTGCCTTGACTCAGATCACCATTTCTTGAACTCACTTGTGACGTCTTCCGCTTCTGTTCGCTTCTTCTCTTGAAGATCATCCCGTTTATGACAGACTCCAACTTAGGCACGCTCTCGTCGGCAGAATCATAGACATTTTCAAGTCTATTTGCTTCATACTCTGTTTCTTGCGAGCTCATCGAGTTCAGAGGCACATTAGTTGCTTTCTGACGGACAAGCGGCGACGATGAGCGGCTAGAGTACGCACTTCTTACTGCCTCGCATGATGTGCCCATTCCTTCATTCTTTGGCGCAACTTCTTGAAGTGAGTCCTCTGGCAGCATTACTTCAAGTCTACGTGAAACTTCAAAAAGGGTCTTGCTGACACCTGGTGAAGGTGCAACAAGGCTATTCCTTTCCCCTCTGCTCTCTGTATTGATGAATCCTTTTGAGTCTCGTCTGCTGGATATCTGCGAGTCACTGCTATCTACAACAGACTGGTTGAGTTGCTTTTTTGTTCTTAAAATGCCTTGTAATCTTCTCCTTGACTGGCCTCTTGAATGAGCGGCAAGTATGCATATGCCATTGCGCCTGCCCATCCTCCCACGAGGGCTGGCTAGTTTAGAAGAACAACTACTGAAACTGCGAGGCGTGCTCGGCGTCGTCATAAAATCACTGATTCCCGTGCTGAGTGTAGATTTGCCAGGGCTGTTTAAATAGAGTGGCGAATGCAGCGGGGATAGCTCCTGCCTAGAGGCACAAGTACTGCTATAAAGATCTTGAGAATACGTAGATGATTCAGCGTATGGTGATAATGGGTATGGAGAACCAATAGAGCTTTGGATCTGGCTGTTCGTTCTGCTTGGGGTGCTTGGTGGGCTCACATTAATGCTAGGGCTTTCATAGTTTGGTGATAACCGAATGACTGGGAGCTGAGAAAGTGCAGTTCGTACAGGGCTGGACTGTTTTAATTTTTGGCTTTCATCACCACCAATGACATTACTAATCTTTCGTCTGGCTGGAGGGCTTTTTCCACTAGCACGTGAATTCAATGAGGAATTGATGCTTGGACATGGTGAGTTACGCGATGGACCTGCTCTGGCACCACTTTCTTTACATTTACTTGTTGCAGAGTTGATTACACCAAATTGGCGAAGTGTGTGTGTCGGGCTGGCGAGCGGTGTTCTCCTTGGAGAGTGCAAAATAGCGGTAAAATCAGATTGATCGGAGCGTTGCTTCTGCAAGAGTCGGTTGGGCATCCAAGGATCGGTCATTCGTAGTGCATTTGCTGCGCCAAAAAGTATTGGCCTCTTTCGCTTGTTTGATACACGCAATCTCGCTTGAGCGTGGGAGTAATACAGTGAAAAGTTATTTACTATTACTGGTATTGGCAATGCAATAACAAGGACGCCACAAAGTGCGCATAAAATTCCGACACACTTCCCAGGTGCCGTTTTTGGGACAATGTCACCGTATCCAATCGTTGTCATAGTGACAACACTCCACCAAAATGAGCCTGGAATCGAGTCAAATTTCTCTGCTTGGAGGTCTTTTTCTGCGTAATAGATGAGGCTTGAGAAGATGATGACAGCAATGGATAGGAAAAACACAAGAAGAAAGAGCTCGCGGCAACTTGATTTGAGGGTGTGACCGAGAATCTGTAGGCCATAAGAGTGACGCGAGAGTTTGAAGATGCGGAAAAGTCGTGTGATTCGTACGACGCGCAGCACGACAATCGTTTTCATGTTGTTCCTACGAAGCATAAACTCGAGATAGAATGGGAAAATGGCACAAAAATCAATCCAGTTCATGGCACTTTTGAAGAAAGCCACTTTGTCTCCACAGAAGAGAAAACGGCTAAAAAACTCCAGCGTAAACCAAACGACACAAATGATCTCGAGATAGTAGAGGAATTGAAACTGTAGACTGCTTCTATTCTCAAAGAACTTCAATGTTTCCAAGCAAAAGGTAGTGACTGATATAATGATTAGGCACATGGATATTAGACCAATAATCTAAAAATGAAGAGACGCATGTCAACGTTTGAAAACGAGTAGGTATTAGTTAGTTATAAGCTATATATGTAACCTTCTTTAAACAAGATTTGTGATATGTGATACGATATGATATGAACGAAGTTGAAGCATGTACATAACAAAATACTTCTGTTATATAGAAAATTGCAGAACGGAAGATTTGCAGACTGATTTGTTATACTTGTGCAGTGCTGGACCAAGTGATCCAGTAGCCTGATATTACAGCACATAGCCACTGGTGAGTTACAACGCTCCTTTAGTTCAAGCTCTGGGGACATATGCTGTTGTGTGTGAAAAAGCAGTAAGGCGGGACAGTTCAAAACCCCTACCAAAATTTTATAGCATTGAACATAGCAATTCAAGAGACAGGTCTTTTTCTAGGAATTTTAGGTCCCTACTTCCTGTTATAGCGGCAAATTTGGTCACCTTCCTAATAAATTCATATCTGTGAAAAACATCACATCCTACCAATTCTAATTTAGCATGATTTTCCTATACCACTGTTTCGGCAAACCCTAGGGTGCATTCCATGCTGATCCGATGCCGGAGATTTTCTCAGAATTCTGTTGTTATGCCATATAGTGGAAGGGCCAATTCAAAAAATAGCATTGCCTACTCGCGTGCACTTACTGGTGCAAGGGTGAAATATAGAGGATATTATAACATACAAAAAGAAGCTTTTGTACACGGTTCCTAACGCTTGGAATAGTATCCCACAGGCTATTAGAATTGTCGAGACCATTGCAAGATTTAAAAAAGAGTTGAAATCTCACCTTTTGAGCTAAAAGACACTATAGCAGTCCTAATTTGCATAAATTCATAGAAGACCAGCAATAAATACTTCTCAATGTAGCACATTTGTTATTTTTTTTGTGGTATGGTAGCTTCATTTTCTTTGTGTAATATTGTATTTGTTTATTGAGTTACAAGTATAGCTGAATGAATATTGTGGGTAAATAAGATTAAATAAAAATAAAATAAAGGACAAATAATAAAAATAAAATAAAGGACAAATAATCTGAAAATTCGGGGGACAGAGAGAAAGAGAGGGTTTGGGGGCGAAGCCTAGAAAATATTTACTGACCACGCCTTTTAGGCTGTCGGAAAGCGTAGGAAGCGCCTTCTTACATATTTCTCTAACTGAAATTGCTCGGAAATTGACTTTTGCAGACTTAATTATTTATTTTTTCAAGACCACTGATAAGATTTCCAAGACTACCATTAGTGGCCAAGAATACCCTAAAGTAGGTACAGATTCTGCTCCAATGATGTCGATGTTCTGGTTCAATAGTGATGGAGCTGAGTCTGCTCTACATACCCTTGACCCTATGCACTCTGACAATATGACATTGACTCACCTGAGCTGCCTTCGAAGAATTTGGTTCTTCCAGTGTAGACCAGACTTTCGGCTGCCAATACGCCCATTTTCTCATTATACTATTGACAGTGCTTCTCCTTTCAACTTGTGCTTCTTCTTGCTCACCCAGCTGCACCGGGTTCTCAACGTCTGATGGTTGAGTCGAGTTCCTTTCATCGTCTCCATCAATCGAATCAAATGACTGCAAGTTGACCTACAAGCAATGAGCAATTGCTTGTCTTGAATCAAATTAAGCTGAACGAACATGAAGAGAAGATCTAGACTAGGCCTAACACCCTAATATTATCGAAGAGCGAGTATGGAAAAAGCTTATCTTTATTATAGTTTTATATGAAAGAAACTAAAAGGAAAGATCAAAATAAGTTTCTTTTAAAGAGCTGACTTTCGTAGCGCTCCGCGGAGCTCTACAAATACCAGTTCTTCAAAAGACGGCTCTTCGCTTGGTTTCACGAGGCTCTTACATTCCTATTGTAGTGTTTGTTTCTTCGCTTGAGTTCAATATGGTATTTTCTGGTGGAAGGTATGTGGTGATATGCCTATGTGTCAATATGTATGATATGGCCTTGGTGGGAACACAGTATCAGTTTTGGCTCTTTGGTCTCTCACTGGTTGGCCATCCCTGCTGGAAAACATTATAATGCTGCGCAGCGGCACTGAGTAACTATGAAGGAGCTTAATTTGGCCTACAAGTTCTTTTAATAAGAAACATAGGGCTGAAATTTGACAAAATTAATAAACATTTAAGAAACATAGGTAGGCTGAGTTTCAAATAACGACTTGCAAAAACTGTTTTACTTGTAAATCGTTGACCAAACTAGCAAGAAAATAGAATGAACATCCAATGCATGCCTTACAAAACCTGAGCGTCCTTCTCTTGCATCAAAATTGCCTAATCTGGGTTGTTATCGTCATTCATTGGAAGTCGCTAAATTTAAGCAACATTTAACAAATATTTAAGGCCTGGATTTGACGAAATATTAAGAAACTGAAGGCAGAGAGTTTGTTTCTTATAATACAACCTGTGTAGGAAAAAGTGTTAACCGTAAGATGTAGGTCACGGCCGAAAACAGGAAGCTATTCGAGAGTTTTTAATCGGCCGAGGTTCTGGGGAGACCTGCAACCTTCATTCTGTTTTGCATTATTCAGCTCTATGCGTCATGAAATGCTGGAGGTTTTTCCATATTTTGCTGTTGCTGGAGCTCGGCTGCAGACAAGCATGAAATACTGGAGTCTCCAGCAGAATGCGGGAGGCTTGGCAGCTATGATAAATGAAGGAAAAGTACTGAATTTGTTTTAGTGTAATAAAGCTCTACATGGAGCGATATAAATTCGCATGCTAATGCCGAAGCTATCGTTTTGTATCATTACCTAAAATTCAAAATTTTTACCTCTGCATCGCGATGTTTGTGATAATTCATCCAACAACATGGCTCAATTAAAGCCTCATCTATGCCCCAGTAAACAAGCTCTTCCTCAAACAGAGGTCCACATACGTCTGAAGGGCAGTGCAGCTTTCCAGTTCGATAGTAGTCAAGGATGTATGAAAACAAACCAGGATGTCTATCAAAAAAGTACTCTTGTCGGTCTGGATCATATTCTGGAGACATCGTATTCTTTTCTGTGATCCAGTAGAGTCTTGTATCCGGTAATGAGTGCAAGGTGCCAATAAATGTCTCGTGCCTGGTCCCCCCAACGTTGATGACAATCCGTTCCCCTTTATTTGAGGGTGAAAAGGGCTCGAACGATGTGTCTGACATTCCTTCATTGCATCCATCAAGTCCATTTGCTAACAAAGAGAGATTGAAGAATATAAGAAAGGAGGCATAATAGACATTTAGAAACTACAGAAAGTTATACATAACTAGCGAACTCTTTTTGTGCACAGAGCACAGAAAGCTTGGTCAAAACTTGCTGATATTAAAAAGACATCCATTTTAACCTGTATGGGGGAACACTTCTTGTTGAAATAACTGCCACGACGGAGCAATGCACAATGGCTGCAACCAGAGGTGTGGACTGGGGGCTCAAGGGGGCTCAGCGCCTAGTCATTTTGTTCTTATTTTGGGGGGCTAGATCCCCCTAGTTATTCCAAACAAGCACTGATTCAGAGCAAAAAATGACAAGGCTATGAGATTCTCATTCATGTTCCTAGAATAATCAACATCACCATGACACTTTCTAAAGAGAAGTTCTTCGAATGGCTGTTTTTATGTTAAATTTTGTCATTTAAACCATCTTTCCAAAAAGCTACTTTTCAATCTTCTTCAGGGGTGAAAATTGTGTGAGCCCCTACCTTCCCCAATATTTAAAAACGCTCAATTTGAAGGGCAGTTGAATCTCTTTGCAGAGCAATAATACCTTGCCACATATGAATTTCAGTGCACGTTCTGGCGTAGACTCTCTTTCTTTTGGCGCACTGGCGTGAGATCTTTTTTCCAGCGGTGGACTATACAACAGCAAAAGCAAGGCTCATCGTAACTTCCTTGTATTTCATTTTCAAGTTAAAGGACTAGTTTTTGATCTGGGAACAGATAACAATTGTGATAGCAGCTTTGAAACCATGCCCCAAAAGGGCGTTTTCTGATGTTCTAGAGGGCGTAGCTCTGAAAAATTTTTCAGGTGGCAAGCCCCCAGACTCCATCCTTCTCACACTTCTCTTCTACAGTAGTTCCGTGTTGTGAGATGCCATAGGGGGGGGCTTGTGCGTCCCCATTTTCAATGGTGCTAGAAGCTTCTAGCAATTCGGTGAATTCATCTCCGTCGTGAATTACGCTTGGCATAAGTACAACTTGGTATCAATCGAGATTTTTCATAGTTGGCAAAGCCGACATTTTATCTACTGTTTACTACTGCTGGGATGGTATTCCTTTGAATCTATTATCAAAGTATAGATGTAATAGGGCAATATCCAGTGTTTATTTGAAAGTATAGATGTTATGCCCCTGACCTTCTTTTATGCAGGTTTCAAACTAGAAGCCAGCCTCGTTTTGGAGTACGATACCTAGCCTCGTTCTGGAATAAAATATCTAGTCTCGTTTTGGAATAAAATACACAGCCTCTTTTTTAAATAGAGAAATTTATGCATGAGCCCCCCTAGTTATTAATCTAGCTGTACAGCACTGGCTGCAACTGATGCAAGACACGTTATTACGATGCAAACACAAAAGCGCACTCATGCACACAGACACAAACACACACACACACACACACATATATATATCTATATATAAATGTATATATATATATATA
>OLMO02000273.1:6064731-6076008 GCA_900291935.2 Cassiopea xamachana
AACTGTTTCCAACTCTCTTGCAGCATGGCTGCCTTTTGATCAACTTTTTTGCAAATCTGAAAATTTTGGGAGGTATGACGCCGCCCCCTACGCCCCCCAGTCGGCACATCCCTGGCAAGCGGGCATAGAGACAACTGCCCTTATGTTGGTAGTGATTGATGTCACAAAGGTACGTGAAATTCTTCATAATGCCACTTAGAAAATTTTGCCTTAGGTGTAGCTACAGTCCAGTGTTTTTCAAAATAGAGTTATGTGGCATTCAGTTATCTTAGGTCAACTGTAATGTAAATAGGAAGGCCAGCTCTCTCTTGTTTGTGATGTTATCGCCAGAACAGGCAAGCATTGATGATTGATATCCAGAACGGAGGGCCATGTCAGTAGAGTATAAACGATGTATTCATGCCTGCGGATGATTCATTGCCTTCAGCTGGCAGCAGAGAGTATCGAACAGAAGAAATGGTAAAACGTCTATTAGACTAACTGTTATTCTCTTAGAGCTACTTGCACCCCAATCTTTCGGTATGAAATACTATGTGAGCCTGCTCTGGTGCCAAGAACACCAACAAAACAGAGGGATCCATTATTGTGTGTCAATCATAGTTGCTATCACGATGGCCATGAGTAAAACCATTCTGACGTAACGTATGTCATTGAAACGTATAAGGAAAGCATTTGTTTTGACGGATAAATTAACAACATTTACACAACACATTTGCTTATAAAAGGAAATAAAGTAATTACATAAAGACAGTTTCTTTATGAGAAATAATTGGTCAACGCAATCATAGACGCTGTTTGTTTTATTTCGAGTGATGAATCATGGAAAACTTTACCACAGCAACTGTAACGTTAGTCCTAGTTTACAATGGACTATGACATAAAGTTAGCTTGCAGCACACAAGATTATGTCGATATAGAAACGAATGCGTAATTGATTTAGGTAGCATGAATATCTAAACTTTATAGAAGCATAATTCATTATCCGGTGTACAATGAGCATTTGCAGCACAACGTGCATCAATTTACAAGTTATTGGCACCAATTTCCCTTAGATTTCTACGGTAAAAAATGGTATGGTATTCAGAACAAATCAATTGCTCTGGCAATCAAGCTTCAATTCAGTAAATGAAGGTAACTTTCATTCCATTTGCCACAATACAAATTTGTTCAAACGTTGGTATATTTAAAATCTAATGTTTATAGATTGCAGAAAACCCAAACAGGCTGATTCCTTCTGTTGGTGATAAGATTTTACATTTACCACAAATTGTTTGATTTCTAGGTAAAGGCAAAGGTAGTCCAGAATACTTTCTTACGTAGGGAGTGCCTGTTAGAGAGGACACTTATCCTGAGGGTGGCCATTGCTCGCCGCCTTTATCTCCCTAGTATTGCTACCAGGTACCCATTTGCTGCTGGATGAACAGTGAGCGAGCATTCAGTCAGGGCATCGAGTCGGACTCAAACCGTAGACCTTTATTTTTTATGCTATTTAACACATTTTTTTAAGTTGGAATTATTAACACTTTCACTACTAGCTACAATGGCATCAGCCAACAGTAACTAATTAAATCCAACTTCAATTACTAAAATGCTCATGTGATAAAGATAAAAAGAAGAGGATAGCAAAAAAATAAGACTTCATCTACATAATTTATAGTTGCAACTTTCCTCCTTCCGGCCTATTACTTTCTTTTTGAATGCTGCCATATTAGTAAAAGCTTTTGTATCGTCGGTAAGTGCATTCCAAGGACGCTACCTCTAAAAGTAATCGAGTTTGCTCCATATGTTTGCATTTTTATTTGAGGTAATACCACTAGATTTTATGTTTTCAGATTGTATTCAATTTGTTTCATGTTAAACAGGTGACTCATGTACAGGTCCCATAGGTACGAGAGGTTTAAGTAGTTCAGAGTCTTCAATACCTCTAACATTAGCTTATGAAGATGAACCTTCCGCACGGAAGGCATGCGCTCTAGCCACTATACTACCTCGCCCATGATTTCCAGGTACAACTTCAAAAAAATTCAATTTAAGAAGAATTGAAACTTTGATTGAAAATTACATCACGAGTTAGGTGGGCACAGGGAGGCAACTGAACCTAAGCTGATAGCAATTCATGTCACTGAGGTTCAGATTTGGGTCAGATGCTGATGGTACATGGCAAATAGTCCCACAAGGCTCTAGTAGAAAACAAAAGGCCCGGTGGCTCATGCTAAAGTTTTGCTCTGTAAATGTAGGGGTAGTAAATACGGTTAACAGCAGCCAACGCTATCATCTCTTTTTAGCAGCTGATAGGCAATCCATTGGACAGAAGGGTCAGTCCTAGGCCTGGTTGGCTCAGGTGCGCAACTAGGGGAGTCCTGGTGGTCTAGACCCCTGCAATTTTCAGCAAATGAACAAAAGTACCCTCTTTATAGTACCTTCTCTATATCAACAAGTCAAAAAGGGCGTTTCCCTAAGATGAAAAGGTGGGATGCTGACAATTTTCCTGGGGCTTCGCCCCGACCCCCTTTTCCTCCCTTCCCGTGATAAAACATAGCAATAAGAGTCTTTCGTCTTCAGAGCAACGATACTAGCAAACATCCCACAGCATTTCCTCCACTTATGAATCTGAAAGACAATATTCACAGGCTGTATCTTCTCTTAAACAGTTCTGATGTCCCTTTTTCATCGATTACACCCCTGCCATCGAAAATTCCTAGCTGCGCGCCTTGAGTTCAACAAGGGGGATGATTGAAAGGATGACGATACATACGGCAATGAAAAAAGAGATATGATAATTTTTAAAAGATATTGCAATAACAATTCTAAATTTCTATAGATCTTTTCGGCATCACTTGAAAACCATGCATAGCAATAGCTATTGGATGAAAACAAACTACTCAGTAGGTGAGAGAGTTTGCGGGAGAGACGAAACATTGATCGAACTTATACGTTAGTTGTATTGAAAGTGTAAAAAACTTGTGCTGCATTGATTAGTAAAAGTTATAGTAAGATGCAGAAAGATATTGGCTTTTACATTTTTTCTGAAAAGAGCAGAAATAAGTGAAATAAAGGAAGTAGGTCTAAGTCACAAGGAGAGTCAATGCTGAAGTGAATCCTTGATATCTAGATGCTAAATTCGTACATGTATGTCATTGGTCATCACAATGTTAAACATGCGTTTTAAAGTCCTCAGAGTAACTGGAAGTGCTTTTATTTCAAAATTTTGGGGAATACAGAATGTCTTAAATTTATTGTATGAAAAGCATTCTCAGCTAAGGCATTTGAACCAGCAGTACTGCATATCATCACAGTAAGGTGAGTTGAGCTTAAACTGTAAAAATGATCTAATCTAGCAAAAGAAGGCCAGAACATTTGCGCATTAACGCATTACATAACATGCTGTCGTCTACAGTGCCCAATACATCTGGCTGCTAAAAGAGTCAACTTTCACATACAAGGGCTAAAAGTTTTCTATATATCAACAGAGTTCTTAATGGATAATAGAAGGTTTGCAAGAATCATCACAGCCAAAGAAGGCAGCTGAGTCTTCACCATCACAACATCTGCCTCACTACGTCACTGATATTTTTGGCTAACGTTCGCAATCAAAAATGCTCTTCAAGAACATTAAGTGGCCATGGAGTTGAGAGCAAACGTGGCTTCAGGGCAATGCAAATACGGCCATGCTAGCAACTTGGATAGCATCAATTTTTCACCGAGGAATTGATAAATGAACATGAAAAGGCAGAGACACACTGTGGCAAAGAAGTCACTGGAAAAATCTGTAGCTGGAAGGAGCATAAATATTTCTGATATTTGATATTTTCGGATTACACCAAAGACATACACAGAAAATTTACTTCTTTCAGAACTACCTACTGTTTTTGTAAATTTAGATAGGAGCAGGCGCTGAGAAGACAAGGAAGAAAAAACACATTCTATGAGAAGGATCGTTGTTGATTCAATGGACTGAAATTTTCTAATTCAATTAATCAAATTTATTTATTTTCTACACTAGAGAATAGCTTCCTCATAGCTGGCCATGACTTCATCTTTAACCCCCTCCTCTTTTTCGATATATCTCTTAGTTTGTGAGTTGCATATGTGTTGTATGTGTGTTGTAGTGTATTACATATGTATTGTATATGTGTTGCACGTACGTTGTATGTGGGTTGCATGTATATTTTATGTATGTTGTATGTGTGTTGCATTTGTATTTTATGTATGTTGTATGTGCATTGCATGTATGTTGTATGTGCGTTATCTGTGTGTTGTGCTTGTGTCTGTGCCTGTGCGTTGTGTCTGTGTCTATAGCTATCACTTGCTTCAATGTTGGTGTATGTGTATGTGCAACAGCACTATTCTTGTTTAGTATCTTTGGAGTTCTGATTCAGTTAATATTCACAAACTCCTTGAGTATTATTTTGTTTCTCATTCTTCCATCGCTTGGTGCTCATCTTCACTCGTTTTTGTAAGCGATGGTATTTCATCCATAAAAATAGCACTTTCGCCATAGATAAAACACACCTTATAGTTCTCTTGCTAGCTCACTGACACGCACTACACACACTCTTGTATAATACACTCTTGTATAAGAGTGTCCAACTTTTTGCTTAGTCTCAATATTCTGAAATGCTTTGATTTTGAGCCTTACATTATTCTTAAATTATCGCTAGTTATCGAAGTGCAACTGCGTCTGAAAATCAAAGGATTATATTCAAATCTTTATTAATGCTTTACTTTATCATAAAGCAAAACAATAGTGGAGCAGAATAAAAAATATTGTATTGATAATGAAAAAGTTAATCTACAAGCAGTACTATAACTCAAATACAAAAAAATTCTAAATCTTGATACAACTTGAGCCTTGCACTACTCTTAAATCATTCTTGAATTTCAGCGATTCTGAGCCTGAATATTCTTATAAACATTATTCTTATAAAAAGTGTGTACATTCTTTCATAAGATAAACTCAATAGAACTAAAGTGATAGATATCAATAATGATAGAGTACCATAAAATAGACTCCCGTTTCAGGCCACCCAAGCAGGGTTGTAATTTCTCCTTGTGAAGACTTATAATGAGGACAGGGCTTCTAGGCAAATAACGCAGCTTTGAATCTCTAGAAGTGGCAATCTTTTCATGAAGCTCTGATTCACTTCAAAGCCTCAATGGTAAATGAAAATACTGAGGAACAAAGTGAGTTCTGCACAATCAGTTGCATGTTAATTGGATAGCAATTTATGGCGTAAACAATAGTCTTCTTTGATAGATTGGTTATGTTGCAATTAAAGAGAAACGTAAGGAAAATTCCCTTTGATACATTGTCAAAAAAATTTTACCAAAAACATGAGCGTGTATGGAAAGTGAAACAGCACAAAGCCACTACGTACGGCACTCCAAACATGCAGCCAAGTGAAGTTGCTGGCAACATAAACAATCATTTTTACTGAGCCGCTATACTTAGTGTACCTTCAGCAGTTGTTATCGTACAACTGATTTTGGTTCGGTTTCTACAATTGGCTCGCTCCCAAATTCTATCCTCTGCATGCTACAAAAGCATACCTTCAACAAGAACTCCCGGCTTTGTAAACAGTTCCATTTGGAACCGTAACAATTAAGCACAGCTAATTATCAATTCACTACGGTGACATTTTCTATTTTTGTTTCAACTTTAGCACAGTATACCTTTGTTTTATTAGAAAGAATGAATATAATGAGAATTTTTTAAGCTCAAAGTCGATGAAATTTAGAAAGTTTTTAAGAATAATAGAAAACACAATCTTCGCCAAGACGGAAGAATTTCTGTGTATTCGAATTATGGTACTGCTTCTACATGTCGTTTTTGTTATCGTTGCAACATTTTTCTCATGTTTGCGCTCTTGCTTTGTTTTACGAAAAAGTAAGACATCAGATGAAATAAGAAAAAGATTTTAATGCATTCTTTTGATTTTCAGGCCTAGCTACACCTTTAGTGCTTTAAATAAATCAAAATAAATCTTTGGCTCAAAATTGGAAAAATTAAGAATGATGAGGCTCAGGAGAAGAAGAAAGTTGCTACAATTGATGGAATTGTTGCTATGTGCTAGTAGCACATGAAAACAATTCCAACCATTTCAGCAGCTTTCATCCTTCGCTTTAGAGCATTCTTGAGCTATGGAACTGGATAGAATCTGGTAGACGTTCATGCCATTGGAAGCAACCTAACAGGAAATTATTGTCCAAGAGAATTCTAGTATTTTGTGAAAAATGGTCCATTTTAGACATCTTGGCTGTTGGTTTACCATCAGCTTCTGTCTTCTAAATATCACTATTGTGCTTCCTTTGAACGTAAATGAGAGGAATTTCCAGCAGAGCATTTAGCACTGCGTTTAGCAATACATTTAGCACTGCACGGAATTACTTTCCTTGTTTAGCAAGAAGTGTTGTCAAACACAAGTTGGATTGTTTGACATTTTGTGACGAAATGACGCTTAAAAAAGCTAATAAACAGATACGAGGTCTATCTCAAATAATGAAAATTCAAAGCAGAACTAGTATGGTAATGGACTAATGCAAAGCAAAACCAACAATAGAAAACATATAACCCGTGCTTTTTCTGGAATTTAGCCCGGGCTGCGGGCTTGAGAAAAACGTCAAAAAGCCCAGACGCGTGGGCTCAAGCTAGCCCGGGCGAGCAACCCTAGTACGGTTCCATTTGGGGCCTAATTCGAAAGGAGACCCACCTGGAACCAGTTAGCAGTTCAAATAGAACCGTTCCAAGCAGTTTCGTGGAACCGCGAGGCCTACCCGGAATGTTAGGGTTCCAAGTGGAACCGGTCCTATGGAAATGCTGCCTAATAACGACATTTCTAAATTAGCATTCAGCAAAGAATATCTACGTGCTGAAGTAGGGCTCTGGACTCTAGTCATAAGGAAAAGGACCTTTTGATGAATTGGATGATGTGCAGTTGCAAAAAGATTGTTTTATTATGTAACGCCGAATGAATAGATGTTGGATTACTTTTGTGAACCTACACACGAATAACTTAGACATAACACTAAGCTCCAGATGTCTGAGTTGTTGATACAAACATCTTTATGCAGTGTCAGACAAAATTTTTTGCTGCCTGTAGGTGCAGCATTTCCACCTGCACCTGCCTGCACAGATAAAACGGCCGACCACTTTTATTTGAGTTACATTTTAACATATTTCTATATTTTCACTTTTGTTTATGTATGTGTTGAGAATACGCATGCTCGGTATAAAGCATGTAAACGTGGTTATGTAGCCATTCTTAGTTATTTTCATTCATTTTAGACTTATGCGTCAAGTAATCTCTCTATTCGTTGAACTATTTTCTTTCTATTGTATTTAACCATATTTAAGCAAAGAGTACTGATTCAAGTTGGGATAAATCTGATGTTGGCTATGATTTAATGGTGATTATGAATAAGGGTAAATAACACAGCTATTCTGTGATATTAGTTTCGTGGTTATCTATATCCTGTTTTTAACATTTCCAATTGATTAGACAAATTTAGTTATTTTTGTAACGGTATAAGTACAGGTTATTCTTATTTTATCAGTAGTTATTCAAGAATGTTCGGTAGAGTAGAGTAAAAATATGAGATAATTATTATGAGTGTGAAATTATTGATTGGTGGTTTTCAGTCGGTCCCTGCCTTACTCCCATCTCATCGAACTGTCAAAAGTATTCAGCACAGTATGTGGATAGAGATTAATGGATAAACATTAAAGAAATGATAATGAAATGAGCCCTGTCGGTATGAGAAAAGAACACTCCTTTATGTAACGACAGACTCTGTCGATGAAGAAGACAATATTGAAATAAATGATTTGTTTCAATATTGTCTTCTTCATCTCTTAGTTTTAGGTCCCAATCAATTGGCGTCATCTACACGAATTTATCTCCTCTACTTGCCTCTGTCCTGAGTGTTGCTGACTTCTTCTTTCATATCCCCCCTTTCACAGTCTTCCTATCTTCACTTCGGCCTACCCCTCTTCCTAGGGTTATTCAAAAATTACGTAACGTCTGAGGGGTGGGGAGTATGGTCATTGTTACTACGAACTGCTGCGAAAATTTAGAGGGGGTTGGGGGTCACAGATCTCTTGCTAAGAACAAGAGATTTTTTGAAATATATCTTTTCTTGTTATTACATCGAGCTTAAAATCTATCACTGTTTGTATATGTATGGATCCTCCACCTTTCTGAAACATTGTTGTGATCTTCACAAACACTTTTAAAATGCCGATTGCATCACTTCGGATACTTCTTCAACTTCGGAAAGTATTTAAAATCCAATTGAGTGCTTATTTGCCACATGAAGGCAGTGGGTACGATGAAACATGAGCAGGTAACGGAAACATTGATAGAGCGGTTTTAAGACATGAAATTTTACGTAACAAGAGAATCGGTAGTACTCCATGTGTTATGATGCACTACAAGGGGTGGGGATGGTCAAAATTGGTGAATGTGCGTGTGTTACGTAGTTAATGAATGGCCCCCGACATGAGGTCTTCTAACTAGCTTAGCCAAGTGCTTATCAAATTACTTCAATGCCAAGGAACAACATTGAAAGTGGCTTTTTTAGACAGCTACAGGGTCTCTTTCGTCATGTGATTTGTTAGTTTTGGCACTGATCTTAACTAAACACGATGTAAGGCGTAGATAGCACTTCTAGGCTTTTTGACTGTATTCAGAGAATGTCACCATCAAAATTTAATGTTCTTAAGCTAGCATACACAAGACTTGTTTATATATTCTATAGATATTTGGTACGTCATGATGTTGACAAATAGGCAGCCTACTATAAGATAGAGAAATATTATGTTCTCTCCTTTTACTGCCTTCCTAAGTTTCTAAATCCTTCGCCAGTGCTTAATTTAGCTTGATTTACCAACACCACTGTTTCTGCGAGTCCCATGGTGCATCTTATGATGATACTATGTCGGACACCTTTCTAAGAATTCTGTTGTTACGCCATAAGGTAACAGGGCCAATTTAAATATGGTATGGCCAAGCCATACGCAAGTACGCGTGCAAAGGTGAAATGTACGGGACAAATGATATGAACACTGCGAAGAAAGAAAGGAGAAGGGAGTCTGGGGGCGCAGCCCTAGAAAATTTCTTGCTAACCTCGCCCCTCAGACTGTTGAATAGAAATACCTTCCCACCACATTCACCTAGCTCAAATTTCTCGGAACATGGACTGTGGTAGACTTCATTAGTTTTTGACAAAACAGTTATCGAAGAACTCTTGTGAACAAGAAACTCATCAAATTGTCCTATTTCTCCTAACTAATTTATCTTTCCAGTACCACTATTTGAATTTCTAAGACCACAATTAGTGGCCAATACCACTCCAAATTAGGCACTGTCCTTCGCTCTTTTCCAGCGTGAGTAATCGTTGCTGAAGAGCAGGTTCCATTGCTATCTTAGGACAGGTGTTGCTGAGCTGCATGCTCGTTTGTGGAAAATACACGGTATAATTGAAAAGTTTGCAACACCTAACTAGGCTTGGCAATGTGAAAATAGATAATTCAAATGCATCGTTTAATACATAGTCAGTGGGATCCTTGGTATAAATTTGCACTAAATTTAGGTCAGCTGATTGCTACCGGAGATAGTCGAATGATCAGTTGCATAGCATCCAAGCAGAGGACTGCTCCGATGTCAACTGACCGAAATCTAAATTAAATACAGTGCCAATAATATTGCATAATAATACCAATTTCCTCGTCTATGAATTGCTTCTTTTGCAATGATCATCGACCACTTATTGGGCTGCATAAACGATAGCTGACGGTTTCATTCAAGTAAAAAAGCAATTCTTGATTCCTAATACAAGAAATAAAAAATTGCCTTTTATTTAAAAAGTGCATAAGATCTTTTTAGTCTTCAATCTTACCTCTTGCCATTAGCCTTGTCGACATATCTGGTGGATTATTTCCAAGTATTCCTGACACAATTCCGCAGATTAACCTGGCCAACGCTTCAATTTCGTTAATCAGCGCTTCAATTTCTTGCTTTTCTTCGCTAATTTCTGTTTCCTCCTTAGCAAGGTGCTTTTTAAGTAGAACATAAAATCGTGCGAATTCGTTGCCACTTCGCACTGATTTCAAGCAACATGATTTTGGACGACAAATAATATAAATGCAATTTCACCTGTCGCTTTCTAGGGGTGCAAGCATATTTTTCTATCTTAGCTCTGTTAACGAACACCAATTTTACAGGTGCTAACAACACATCAATCTTCACGTTGCAAAATCCAGGTATATTTTCAGAGGAGAAAGACAATTTTGATCCTCATTTAGCAACTCAAAACGATAATACCTGACTGGAAGTGTGCTTCAAACAGCTGATATTTGAGTAAAGGATCGTACGCAATGAGAATAGATTCTGAATTGAATTCAACAGTATTGAAAGAAGGGAAAAGCTTAGTCCTTAGTGGAATTTGTGTGTTGCGAAATTCCCAACACTGTCACCGGGCCCTCAATTGCTGTTAAGTGGGCAGTGAGAAAGTAACAGGCAATAGTAAGAGGCAGGCTGAATCGAACTGAAGATTTCAAAACAGCAGATGAACACGTTATCCGCTTGTTTAATTGATGAGTTTTAGCTGAAGCAACCTTTGTTTAAACTATGGTTTAAATGAGCTTAGTACACGATGCTCTCTGAAGCTAGACCATCTACATTTTATATTACTTCGTAGGATCGTTTTCTACGAAGCTAAATTAAATGATCAGATTAACTTGACAAATCTCTCGTCATCGCCATTTGAAAATTTAAGCAACGATCAATATCACACGATTATGAAATACGATTTATCTTTATATGGTGATAGGTGCAATTGTAATAACCGTATATGGTGGTACAATATCACAACTTAACCATATATGGTTAAAAATAAAGTTAGAACTGAACCATATAAGGTGAACTATAGAATTATAATGTAACGACTGTTGTAGCAAATACTATGAGGGAATTGAAGAGAAATGATAGGGAACTGTTTTCTTGATGCTGTAGCCAGTTGCATAGAAGTAAAGTTTTAGCTAGGGAGAGCACTTTTTGCACATGTATTTTATAAGAAACTAAGAACTTCACACACCTAGTTGGATAAGAAATTGCGAAGCGTGTAGTCCAGAACGACAGCTACTTTAATGCCTTAAAATCGTGTCAACAAACAATTTCTCATAAGTTTTTGATTAAGTATTGTGCTTTCAAAAAAATACTTCGTCCACAATGGCCTTTTACTTCCATGATTTCACCGACTGTGTGTGTGTGTGTGTGT
>OLMO02000273.1:6116604-6140469 GCA_900291935.2 Cassiopea xamachana
TTCCTAAATTTGGCGTCCTCCTACGCCCATAATTACACGTTTTTCTTTTATAAGCAAATCATTATTTTGCCTGAGCCTCAATTTTCTTAACTTTTCCCGATGTTGAGCCTGAGATTTTCTTAAATTTTTCTTAACTTTTTCTGAAATAAAGTGGCCAAAAAGGGGTTAAACATTCGTTATTAATAGTATATACTGGAATTTGAATTCCATCTTCAACATTTTGAATGCAATAGTGACGAAATATCGATTTTTGGCCTATAAAAACATTTAACTTTGGAAATTGAACCTCGTGATTTTCTTAAGATTTTGACTTTTGGAGCCTCATTTTCTTATGAACTTTTTTTATTAAAAATAATGTGTGTACTTTCACAAGTCTGTCAAAAGTCGGATTTTTTGCGATAGTCAGCTGTCTAGTGCTTCTTCCAAATGTCATATTGATACAAGTTCTTGAACAGGTTCTAATTAGTTGCTAACTTAACTAATTATGCTTGCCATGATCTACCCTTGAATCATGGCATCTAGCAATGTCACAATCTGTGTTAAAAAAGAGCAGTTGATATCAGGATATACACGTTTTTTATATACTAAGCAAACCCTCTGGCTTCAGCCTGGATGTTTCTTACTATTTCGTCAAATCCAGCCTTAAATATTTATTAACGTTAAAGGCTTACATTGACAATAACAACCTAGATTAGGCAATTGTGATGCAGGACAAAGGATGTACAGGCTTTGTAAAGCATGTAATAGATATTGCTTCTATTTTCTTTCTGGTTGGATCAACAATTTACTTGCAAAAACAGTCTGTGTTTCTTAAATTTTTTTTAATTTGCCTAATTTGAGCCTCATGTCTCTTATACAGAAGGTGTAATTAGCTTAGCCAACACGCACATCAATGTCATTATTGAAGAGTGAAAAGTGCTTTTGTGATGGTGATGGGGATGATGGCCATGCCATGACTAGAAACTTCTCGTAGTTGTGAGCAGGAGTGGGGAAGCAGCTTTTCGTCAGTAGGTAGCGATGTATTTTGTAGACATTCGCAACTGAGCTGACTCTCGTGGAACTGGCCAAAGCTACTCAGTTAGGTCCTTTCAGAAAAAAGCAGTTACATCCCCATGGCTTAATTAGGATCACTAAGTGGCGAGTTACATTGTAATAAATATGAATTTGAAGGACACTATGATATACATTAGTATCTATCATAGAGAAGATAATGATGATAATGATGATGATGATAATGATGATGATGATGATGATGGTGATGATGACGATGATGATTATAATGATGATGATCATAATGATGATGATTGATGATCACGACGATGATGATGGTGATGATGATCATGATGGTGATGATGATTGGTGATGACAATGATAATGCTGATGATGACGATGATAATGATGATGATGATGATAATGATGATTGGTGATGCTAATAATAATGATGATAACTGATGGTGAAAATGATAATGATGATGATTATTATGATGATGGATAACCTATGGTAGGGGACCTCCAAGTGGTGGCTAGCGGGCACAGAGAGACAACTGACCTTGCGTTGATAGTGATTTATGTCGCAGAGTTTCAGAATTAGGGCAGATGTTGATGATCTGTGGCGATTGTCCAACCAGGCCCCTTCAGTGAAAAGCAGGCTCAATGGGTCACACTACAGCTCTGCGTAGTAACTGTCGGGGTAACATAGTGGATTGAGTGTAGCCGACTAGATCACCTCTTTAAGCAAATGGCAGGCAGGTGAAAACTGACCCCAGGGTCAGTCCTAAGCCCCCTTCGGGGGTGAAATGGGAAGCAAGACAAGAACAAGACAAGATGATGATGAGGATGATGATGATGACGACGACGACGATTATAGTGACGATGACAATGATTATGATGGTGATGATGAACATGATGATGATAATGATGATAAAACCAAATGTTCTTCAAAAATGCCAGCTCTGAATTCAGCTATAGGTTAGGGGTCAGCTTTCTGGTAACTGGTGCAGGTTGCGACTGGGGAGGGTTTGAAAAACTTTCAAAGGATAATTGGGGGAATGAACTCTCTGGAAAATTTCCAATTATTATGGTATAACATCTTGCACTCACTTTGTAATGGGATTTGAAAATTATTTGACAAAAATTGAGGGGGTACAAAACTGTTTACCAGCTTCTAAATTCAAACCTGCCACGGTATCCAGATTTATACATGACTGGTCCCTTAATTTAGTCATAAATGACTGGTCTCTTAATTCAGTCATAAATGACTGGCCCCTTACTTCAGTCATAAATGACTGGCCCCTCAATTTGGTCATAAATGACTGGTCCCTTAATTCAATCATAAATGACTGGTCCCTTAAGTTAGTCATAAATGACTGGCCCCTTAATTCAGTCATAAATGACTGGTCCCTTAATTCAATCATAAATGACCGGCCCCTTAAGTTAGTCATAAATGACTGGTCCCTTAATTCAATCATAAATGACCGGCCCCTTAAGTTAGTCATAAATGACTGGTCCCTTAATTTGGTCATAAATGAATGGTCCCTTAATTCAGTCATAAAAGACCGGCCCCTTAAGTTAGTCATGACTGGTCGCTCAATTTGGTCATAAATGACTGCTCCCTGAGAGGGAAATACTGCAATATCTAAAACCAGAGAAACCATCAGAATGTCAAAGGAATTCACTATGCAGCAACAACTGCAATACAGAAATGCACTCTTTTGATATGATTTCATTTTATAACATTCCACTGAGCATTAATATTCGTAAATTTTTGGGCCTTAAGATTACGTTTCAATTATTTAGAAGTACCTAAGAAGCAGCTTCGTTCGAAAATCAAAGGAATATATTCAAGTATTTTTTGATGTTATACGTCATCATAAAGCAACATAAAAGTGGAAAAGAAAAATAAATATTGTATCGAAGGAGGAAAGTTAATCAAAAAGCATTATTATGACTCTAATATACACAAAAATTCTAGGTCATGATTAAGCTTGAGCCTTGCATTATTCTTAAATCTTATTCTTAGAAAAAAGAATGCAATCTTCATCTACCACCAGGGATGCAGACAAATGAACTGGACTAAGGGGGGAATGCATGTCGATTTAAATCATGATATGTTAAAAATTACAGTGTTGAGCGGTTCTGTAAACAGTCCTGCCACACACATTCACTATCTACGGGACTGTATGCTATAAAAGCGTAAAATGGCAGGAATAAGAATCTAGCAGCAAGAACAGAATGAATAAAACAAACGACATTTGAACATATTGTGTGCTTTTTTCATAAAAAACTCTTGCATAAGTGTTACTATATGTGCCTGAGCAAGGTATATAATCCCCGCAAGGGATGCATTTCATACGAAAAGCTAACGCAAAGATATTAACAATTAGAATCAAATTCTGTACCAAAACAAACTCACAAAAATATTGTATACTAAGGTGATCATGGGTGATGTTCTCTTGTAGCATTAGCAAAAATGAATGTTAAGGAATGCACAATAATAGCGAGTCAAAGCAATAATGAATAAAATTGGCCTATATGATAACACCCTAGTATTGGTAGCTTAAATGCTGCCTTTGTAAAATATACTCAGGCACAAGCCAACACTTTACTCTCAAGTGCCAAATAAACGGGGGGTCCTAATAAACAGGGGGTCGGAAAAATTCCGAAATTTAATAAACGGGGGGGTTAGAAATTGAGTAACGACTTTACATGATTGTACAAGGACGGAAAGAACAGAAGCAGGTTGTCACTAAGCATAAAACTAAAATATATACAAAAGCACACTGTTTTGACATGAAAATTGGGCGTAAATAGTACCAACAAAGAAAAGAAAGGAAATGATGAGTTTGTAAAAAAGTCAATTGCCTTAAAATTAATAAACGGGGGGTCCTAATAAGGTCCTGGGGAGTTGGAAAAAAATCGAAAAATTAATAAGTTGGGGGGACGTTTATTTGGCACCTGAGAGTACGGTGGTAAACTGTTAGTAATCTCAATCCTACCCCTTTCTAACGTCCCGTTTAGATGGGATCAGATCCAAGCTATCAGCATAGATTTCTGTAAGGATAGGCCTTGCGTCTACAACGGTCATATGTATCAGCTTTTGGATCCGCTATCTGAATATCAGTAAACTTTTCTATCTAGTGGGTACACAATGACAACGACATCTGACCGACTCGTTTATATGAGAAGGGATAGAGGCCAGATACAAAACGATTCGGATAGTTATGGATCCGATCGCGTGCAAATACGGGGATAGATATTTAGGGCTATCATTCGGTGCATTATAACAAAGCTACGTAATTGTATAGAAACTAGCTAGATAATGAAGTTAAAATATTGGAAAGGTATTGGATAGTGTTGATTATGGTGATGATTATGGTGAGGCTGATGCTGGTTATGATGATAATGATGATCACGATTGATGACGATGATTATGATCATGATGATTATTCTGATACCTATGATGATGACTATAATGCTCATAAGTAAGGGCATTAATCAGTGCTTTTATATTTAATGATGTCCATTCTATCTCTTTCTGTGGGCTCTTTGCCTATCGAATCTTAATTCCATTTCTTCAAGAACTGTTGAGAGACAGAAAGAAAATATAATCAGAAAAGCAAAGTGAAATCAGAAAAATCCCCTGAATCATAATAATCAAGTGCAATCAGTAAATATAAGAAACATCACAGCCTTTCTGTAAGCAATTTGACTGTTTCTGGTATTCGATGAAAGCTACTGAAGAAACTGCAGATGAACTGACAAAGAATATGCAAAATGTAACGTCATAAAAAAAGTGAAGTAAAACCACATTTCCACAAAGACCCAGCTTACAAGTGGCGGGAAAAACCCCATACTTGAACACAGTCTGAAGTGTACTAAAGTCAGCTTCAATTCTATCCCACACCACCAAATGTGAAACTGACCGAATTCGCAAAGGAAAATGAAGCAGGAAGGAAAACGGTACCATACGTTAAACAGCTAAATAGCTTCGATTGCAGCATGCGCACCCAAGAACATGAATTCAATATAGACGGGGGATACCTAGGGCCGTCGAGAAATGACAATGGTCCTGGGACAAAAGAAAAGCAAGAGGTCCCTCCTGCAAAGCGAGCGAGCAGAAAATATGAGGGTCTAGGGAACAACTACATACTGCTGGTCCTACTTTATGAGGCCCCTTACACCTTGAAGCATTGGGAGTTTCGAGGCTCCTGTCCTTGGCATCCTGGGGCAATTCGCCACCTTCCCCCCTCTTGGTGGCTCTGGAAATACCTCATTCTAAAAAAAACATAGTAAAAGTTCTGACAACAACAGTGAGGAAACAAGGATCAAGAACAAAGTCTCACAGATTGGTCTAAGCCTCCTCAAATCGCAATCAGAGGGCCTATAGGAAGTCATTTCAGGTGCCCCATGCAGACGGGTCGTAATAGCTGTGAGGTCGGGGAAATTTGACAGTTAATTAGCAGGGAGACTATATTTAAGGAGAGTAGGAGAAACTTTAAACGCAAAGTAGATGCATCAGAACGTTCATTTACGTGTACATGCAATACACCCATATATCTTCATTTGTTGAAGTAGGCCAGGGTTTGCAAGCAATACTGCCAATGTTGCTAAAAAAAGGTAGTCCCGTATACTTTTGTACACAGGGGAGTGCCTGTTAGAGAGGACACTTATGTTGGGCCACCGGCATGTGAGGTAGGGTGGCCAGTTCCTTTCCTCGTCGCCTTTATCTCCCCAGTGTTCCCACTGGGTACCCATTTGCTGCTGGGTGAACAGTTAACGAGCGTTAAGTCAGGGCATCGAGTCCGGCTCGAACCGAAGACCTTCCGCATGGGAGTCATGCGCTCTAACCACCATGCTACCTCGCTCACGAATGTTGCTACGTACGCATTTATGAATGCATTCACATAAGATGTAGGTATGTAGTTGTGTACATGCATATACCGTATCATGCAATGCACTTGCTGTAGTGGCAAATTTTGGACAAAGTAAAACATTGATAAGCGGGGTTCCTAACAAATTACAGGGATCGGAACAAATTACAAAACATGTGTCACCGCTCTTCTATTCTGCGCGCAAGAGTATAATGCGTAGACTCCGAAACTTTAATACCAGTTATAGAATGCTTGAAATCTGGCAATACAGTATGGTGCTCATAGCAGTATACCTTGCCTCTATGTAACATCTATACTCGGTCGTCTCAAAATGGGTATATTAATAGTTAGGGTATATCAGTGGGGATTGCTTATAAGCAAAATCCTTGAATTGGCCCCCCTGGAAAGAGCCTCCCTGGAATAAGCCCCCACTTCAGAGCCACAAATTGCTAATAAGCCCCCACCCAAGTGTGTAACTGTAGCTATTTGAGACTTTATTAGTGCTTGGTAGAGTTAAGAAGGAAAAAGCAACCATTCATTAACGAAAAATCGTATGTCCTTTAAGCCTAGCAAACACAGCACGATTTTTGTCGCCGAGGACGAAGATTCTAGTCGCCGAGGACGAAGATTCTAGTCGCTGAGGACGAAAATTTTAGTCGCTGAGGACGAAGATTTTTGTCGCTGGTGACGAAAACTTGCTGTGTGTGGGAAACACATATAAAAGACTTTGTCGCTGACGACGATCTTCAATATCAAATATGGCTAGAAATTCTTTTTTGTCGCTGACGACAGAAGACAAGATCTCGGTTGCCAGCGACAAAAATCGTGCTGTGTGCGCTAGGCTTTAGAAACACCCTATTACTTGCATTTTTAGCGACAAAAAGTAGCTTATTGGTAGAACAATTTCAAATGGAATATGACCAACTACCAGAAAAAATGTCAGCCCCCTTTTGATACGCCCCCATACAAAACTCCAAAAAATTTATAAGCCCCCAGAAGGCTTGTTCGAGGGTTTACGGTAACGTAAATCTAAGACAAACTATCGTGCATCCAACCGAAATAACAGCTGGTTGTACGATCTTGCATTTTCCAATATTGATAATTTACAAAATTTTTAAACTGTCGGCAAACTCCTTAATCTTTGCCTGACTTCCATTGCAGAAATTAAATTCCATGACAATTCCCTGGTTTCCTTCATCACTATATATCATGATATTTTCCTACTTAAAATAAAACCCCTATACTGTTTGGATATAGCCAGTAGCTTCTAATTGAATTTATACAATTAAGCGGATATGCACGAGATTGATAAAAAGAAAAAATAAGTTGATCCCTTTGAACATATGGTTTAACAAGATCAAACGTGGAGCTCCTACAGGCGAAAATTGAGTTCAAGTATGCTAGATAAGAAAAAATTCCCACGAAAAGAAGAAAATCTTTGGTAAACTCAACTGAGAGTGATCATATAATGACGCAAATCCATGCAGTTGCTCTAGTATGGTAACACAAGACACATGGTAAGCATCGAGGTAAGTCAAATTCAATATACAGATCTGATCGCCCAGTTGGGATACCTTTTGTCGTACAAAGCTAGATAGTATTCAACACTGAAAACACAGCTACATCACAGAAATACCAAGGAAAACGCTGAAAAAGTGATCCAGTACAACAGGAATTCTTATTTCGACTTCAATTCTCTCCCCCCCACCCGAAAAATATCAGCCTCATGCAGGGACAAAGGAATGACAATGGGGGCAGGGGAGCCAATAAGAGCAAAATGGCATTAACGACTGCAGGCGATCAAAGCGAGCCGAAAAACAGAGCGCCTGCTAGACTCCTCTTTCAGACATTTTCGTTCAATGCCTTAACAAGGGTTATATTTGTTACAATCATATAAATACAGTAATTCTCTTTCCCAGTCAAATATTGCTTATTTCAATAACTTTTTTTGATTCCAGTTGTATAACATTAACGTTTAAAAAACAAGCTATTGCATATCAAAAAGGGCACTTTTGCTCCCTTTGCTCCATAAATGAAAGGCAGGGGGTGCTTGCATCCACGTGCCCCTCCTCTCCGGTCTCCCTGGCCTCATAAGTCTGTCTCATAGATAGGAAGTCTCAATGGGTGGGCCAATTCATTCGATATTTCTCCTAATTTGGTCAGAATACGATCTTTGCAATTAAAATCTTTAGATGTACATGTACATGCAAATGCATAAATACGCATCATGTATGTATGTGAAGCGCGGCTGTTTGTTCTATGATTAGCTAACTTCAATTAGATGAGCATTTCCCCCAAGCAGTTGGCCAAAAAAAGTTGTTTCATGGACACCGCGTACTGTGCTGTATTTAAAACATATTGGAAGTCATGTACATAAAGATGCATTATGTGTATACATACACACACAAATTAGTGGTATATAAATCAGAAGCTTATTACTGATCTCTTCATCACAAAATGGTTTTTCTTAGTACCCATTCATTTCTAGCAGTACATGAGTATGCTGAAGTGCATAGAGATACACATCAGATATAATCACTCCAAACCGCTGACAAAACGTTAATAAATTGCTAAATATAGATATATATATATATATATATATATATATATATATATATAAATNNNATATATATATATATATATATATATATATATACATGCACACATACATACATACATACATACATACATACATACATACATACATACATACATACATACATACATACATATATATGTATTAAATATATAATATAGGTGCATTTTCAACTGGAACGAACCAAGGGGCGTAATTCGAGGGAAGTATAATTGCAAAATAATGTCTTATTTCAAGAAGCCTATAAAGTACAATAGCTATACAGTATTACTTCCATCGACTGGCGTCAAAAAAGCAAAAAGAAAGGAAACTTTCGAGGTGATAATGGAGAAATCATTATTGACCAATAAATTTCGTTTGTGAAACAGCCTTTCTGCAAATTTTTCTTTTAGGTGATTCAGAAAATTATATCGTTTTCCATTTCAGTATTTGAGCAATATTACAAACTTTAAAATAAGCTCCCACCTTCGAATACACTCCCACCCAAAAATACATTTTTGCATATACGCCCCTGGGGGGTCATTCGAGGATTTGCGATATTAGAAACCAGCAAAGCTCAAGATTAGCACTTTCTAGCTATATTATAAGAGCTGGATACTACGGATGAAAAAATGACAGACTGCACAACTGTGTGAAAGCATGAAAATTTGATGAATTTAACAAGTACTTGGTTAGCTTCAATGAAGACTAACAGCATGGCATTGTTTTGTAGAATGAATGAATGCATTAGTTGATGAATAAAATATTTCATTCCCAGATGGTGGTAATGTAGAAATTAACTGCAAATTGCCTAACAAGTCTTTATTTGTAAGCATCGTATGCAAAAGTAGTACCGGCCAGTTTTCCACAAGCACTTGTCAGAAACAGTGAGCGGATGTCTTTGGCTTCGTGATCCTTAGAGATTATGTTGATGATTTGATTGAGGACTATGTTGATGATCTATTTATGTTGTGCACAGTTGACAACACTTTTAACTGGCCAATGCTATTAACATAGAGCACGGCTGAGATTTTTGTCTTGCTGTAATTAATGGTTGATAGTGGAGACACATTTTCCATCCAAAGAAAGGTACGTATCTCAATACAATTTATTATGCAACCAAAATAAGAAGCTATGGTCAACCTTCGCTTATGTTGCAGTAATAGCCAACTCTCTAATGCATGCATTTAGAGGCACTAAGCAACGAGACGCTTAATCAGGTTGAGCTAGAAAAGATCTGGATTCGCAAGGCTTCCGTCCTAGCTCTAAGCAAGGATTACCACCCTCTTTCTCAACTCGAAGAGCGTTTTAAGTGCAAAAATGATATACAGTTTTATTTTATAAGCAAGTTTTTTTGACCCAGTATTGAAACTTTCTTAACTTTTTCACGATTCCAGTATGAAAACGTTCTTAAGACTTTCTTGGCAAAATCTTTTGAGTTTCAATGTTTTGTGCATGCACATCAATGGAAAGCAAAATGGTTCCATGTACGCCTGAAATTATGTTCAATCTTATCAAATAACTGAAGGTAACCTGTTGGAGGGTAGCCAGTATCACATACATGACATTCTGTACACAGGTAAATCGAACTTTTAATACAAATACACATAAAACCTTAACTAGGTCTAAAATATACAGTACTGAACTTTCTTAACTTTTTGAGCAGATGAGTACTACTTCCTTAAAGCCACTTTCTTATAAACCAGAAAACGTATACTCCTAGTGCAGTGGCTCTTAACTTTGCTGGAGATACTAAACCCCACAAGTTCCATATAAGCATTCATGAACCCTTCGCAGTTGGATAAATAAAATGTGGTTGTTTTCTTCAAATGCAAAACACATGTATATTACTATATACTGTATTAGTACACAAACTTTAACATACATCATTTACACATAAAATCACAGTATTCAAAGAACAAAGCCAAAGAAAAATGTATTTATTACAAAAACAAACATAATGTATATTTATTGTCGAGCCGCTGAAAATTACACAATGAACACCTGGAGTTCGATCGAACCCAGGTTAAGAATCACTGGTGTACGCTATGCTCGTACCTTAGGCCCATTTATATGTGTATATAGCTATATTAGTACACAAACTCTACTATGCACCATTTACACACGAAGTCTCTGTGCTCAAAGCCAACAAAACATGAACATCACACAAAAACAAAAGCATAAGGAATATTTAATGCCGAACCCTTAAACAGACTCACTGAGCCACTGGGGCTCGATCGAATCTAGGTTAAGAACCACTGTACTAGTGACACATCTCGACAGCGACTTCTGTACGATCGAGAAGTATGACAAAAGAAGTTCTAAAACATTAAGTCAATCCAGATGCAAACAAGTAAAAAACTTGAAGAGTTATGTGTAATTACTAATTAGCCCGAGTTTCATAGATTGGTTAGCACAAAATTTATAAAATCAGCATTGGTTCTTCAGAACAAACAAGGTTCTCAAATATTGAGTAAGGAATCTTGCCATTTTCAAAATTCATGATACAAAGATATCTATTGAAGTGGAATAAATTCCGGATTACCGTGTGTGAAATTCATCGACTCGAAAAATCCTTTTCTTGCGCTGGCTATACATTTCTTGATTTTGTGGCTTTATTTTTGAGACTTATGCAATCAAACCCTGAAGCTAGGCTGGTAAGAAGAGCTAGTCATAATTCCCTAAATTAGTGTTACACTTTAGAATATTCGAAATCGTACGAAAGTACAGATACGGAACACAGAACCAGAAAACCAAATTAGTGTAACGAATCAAAGCATCCAATCAAAACACCATATCAGGATGTCGAATCAAAGTATCGACAGTAATAGAACTGAAGAAATAGGAATAACTATGGGGAATGAAATTAAATCAAAACTTTAAGATGAAGGCGTAGAAACTTGGGAGATACACTTTGAACTTCGATCAAATAATTTCATCTCCGGTGCGGATAGTTTTCTTTGTGGTATTTAGCTACAATCAGTCAGCCTTGATAATCTCCCTTTTAACAAATTTGTCATCAAGGTTGTTATTTAAGGTCACTATTGTTTAGGGGATCATAATTCATATCACTGTGCATTAGTACTGACAGAATTCTTGCAAATTCTATGATAAAGCTGCGGATTTAACGTATAAATCCAGGTGAAAGATTCTCACGGGAAGATGGTTGGGTAAGTTTTCAAAGGGCATTGTATCAAGAATAAAGGAACTGCTAGACAGTTAAAGTAGAGCTGAGACAAAAATACAGAATAAGGACTATAGAATTTTGAATTGAAAGTGGGCTTTCTGCATAGATAAGCCATATCTTCCACCTATGAAATTGACTGCCAGCAAAGTAAAATCACACAAGGATTCCAGGTTTAGATGCTTCATCCGCCGATACCTATGATTTAGCGCCCCTGATCCGGTAAAGGTGACTTTTGGTTCCAAAATTAGACGGGTTGTATTCTGTAATTCACTCTGGCAAATATTAAGATTTCAGGACAACAATCCTTTACAGTCAAGGAAGATAATCTGTTTAATACTAGGAATTATTCATCTACATTGAAATTCGTAACAGTCATTTCGTCTGGTGTACGAACGGAGCAGTCATAGCTGTAAGGTGTCCAGATTCTAATTTGCTACCGGTACAAGATGAGGCATACAAACCCTGCATCATAACAGCCAAAAAGCCATACTACGTTATCAGCTCTATCGGTTAGTAGCACAATTTTGTCATGACTATTTGCCCTTAAATAGTATTTGGCGTGAAATGATTCTTTGGTACAAGGAAACGCCAACATATTATTTATCTTGCGAATAGCAGAAATTCGGAAAATTCTTGCTACTTTGTGACACTGCAGATCTGATTGGAGTTGCTTCGTTTAGATATATTTTAAAGCCATCCAAGATTTGAAAGCTGCCCAAATACACGGTTAGTTCATCCTGATGCTATAAAATGATAAAAGTTGAGACAAACTAAGATAATAAAGATCGAGCCTATCAAGTGGGGGCGAGGTGGCATAGTGGCTAGAACGCATGAATCCCGTGTGGAAGGTCTACGGCTCGAGCCCGACTCGATGCCCTGACTGAACGCTCGCTCAATGTTCACCCAGCAGCAAATAGGTACCCAGTGGGAACAATGGGGAGATCAAGGCGGCGAAGAAAGGAACTGGCCACCCTACCTCACATGCCGATGGCTCAGGATAAGTGTCCTCTCTAACAGGCACTCCCCTACGTACGAAAGTATACGGGACTACCTTTACCTTTTACCTATTAAGTAAGGAGATCTTCAAATGCAAGAGAACCTTCTAGATGGCGAAATACCACAAAATCGCAGACAAAATATATCAGCTTAATAAACAGTGATTGGATAGAGATTAAAAGGAACCAAATATTTTGCAAAGAACTCTTGCCATCATTGCAAATTTTGCAAGGGATTGAGTATCCAAAGTGCAAGCATATTTGTTACATATTCGATTAGCACCTTATCAATATTGCATATTTTTAGTGTCGACTTTAACAAGCAGGTTTTTCCATGTAAAGGTAACAAAAGCAGCGATTCACAGCTTTTATTAAGCTTGATATCTTAAAAATGATAAGATCTTGGCAACACGACCTATACAAAAGCGTACAAAAAGATTGACAAAAAACAGGGTGTAGTTCCTATTATTTGTAATATCACATGGACAGAAATCGTCAGCTTTAAAATATCTTTTTCTTTGTCACTCAACATGCCAACAAAACGTTTCCAACATGCCACCAAAACGTTTCACTCAACGTGCCACCAAAACACGTCTAGCTTTCAATTCAAGTACGTATTGAACATGAAATGTTAAAAGCAAAGAACATCTGAGACCTTTCCTGTCATTTGAGATCTGTTGGAATTACTATTTCACAATAACAGAGTGCTAGATGCGCAAGAGAACCAATACAATGCATACAAGAATTTAGAAGAAAGCACTGCTAGGAAAGCAGTTGAAAGAAAGCACAGTCGATGAGATGACAAATTCATTGAATTCATGGTTTTGCGACAGAAAAGAACCTTTTAAGATACACGAGGGCAAACTACCGGCAGCACAATAGAAGAATTTGTTGGAGCGGCTTTCGCCTGGAACAAAAGGTGTGGTGCTGTTTCCAGGATTAAAAAACTCTCAAATAAGCGAACAAGCTTGCTAAACAATCAAATCTTAGAGGAATTGAGAACTTGATCAAATATTTGCAGAGGTATCTGTATATTATCGTTTATTAGTTCAAGGTATTTCATGCTTTACGACTCCTTGCTGACGAGAAGGCTAATGACAGAATACATTGATGCACGTGAGACAGTCATCGCAGTTGCACGCCTCGAACTGCACTTGGCAACTTTTCAGCTCAGAAGCAGTAATAATTAATCTCCTGAAAGAACTATGCAACAGATATCCCTTTAGGTTCATAAAAATGCCCTATATATGGGTAGCCAGCAAAACACCTTGACTCAGCTGCTAACAACGCAAAAGCTCAACGAAACAATTGACTGCGACAGAGCAAGAAGCAAGGATTGTTCTTCGATTTGATTGAAAAACACAATCCGCACGCGGTTCGTACAATCGATAGGCTTTCCGCAAAATCCCCGCGCAGGCTGCTAGAAGTAGAAGTTAAATAAATATTTATCAGCATTTCGTACATTGTTGCCATTTCATTCGGGTTCATCGCAAAGAAATTAGGCCACAAAGAGCGAGACTATTGTTGCGACAAGTTTGCAAATCGGAGTCATCTCTGTTAAGCAGTTAAGCCAGAGATCTTCCATCTATTATGACGCTAACTAAATACGGATCAGCATGATCGTCCGCTCCAAAGTCGGGTCGGGAAAGCAGAAGAAGCGAGCCGGTGCAAACACTGCTGTATGAGCTCGTATATCTATTTTAAAATCTAGCTGCGAAAGTGGGCAGAGAAGGTTCTGGTAAAAAACGTCTTTGCACAACCATAGCTAGTCGCAGAGAAGGTAGCATAAACAGCTTTAGGAATCCAATCTGACAACGAGAGCAATCCAATCAAGATTTGCTTCACGGATGACAAGACGAACCAGTGAGTAAAACCAAGTGATTTTCATCATCACTCATTGTACGTACGACACAGAATGAGTGCAACTGATCTTTTTGCTATGAAGCTACCATATGCTTTTGGGATACGAAGCTAAGCAATTTGCATACATGTATATCAGTTTGTCAACACAAAAGTCTACTAAACCGTATATGCAGAACGCACTAAAGCGAAAACAGAAATAGTTTATATGGAATGCCAGAACTCATATAGCGTTCAAATAGAACTACTACAAAACGTAAAAACTTTATCAGTATAGGGTCACTTATTTTCTCAAGCGCATTCATATTTTTTAATCTAAATTCTTATACACAAACAATGTATATACTCAAGCAAGCAAGCAATTTTGTAGTCTCTAAAAGAAATGTATGTAACCGTTTTGTAATGAATATATTTTGACATCTCAGTTCCATACTGGGTAGAAAATGCAAAATAATCTTATGTAGGTAGAACAATGTGGTTTGGTTGCAGTCAAAAGCTAGTCTATCATCTAACAAGGACCGTACAGAATCCATTCGTTGATTTTAATAACAATTGAGAATCAATGAACTGCAGTTATCTCCAGAAGCAAAATATATAATTCCCATCAAATTTGAACTATGTTATTATCTACACCAAAACGATGATTACTAGAAAAGTTAATCGCAGGCTTAAGTCTTTATGCCAAACTACTTGATTCTCCCTTTGTTAGCAAATCCATAATATATGTTCCATACTACTTCGTAAAGGGTGATGCGAGTAATAATTATGATCACTAATCACGATAGATAGAGATTGATAATAAAGCTTCGTAATGGTTTGATAGTTGCTACAATAGATAGAGGGCAATTGGCAGCAATGGTCGATGGTTATGATTCCAGTTGATCATGATGATAAGTATTGATTACTGATGAAGGATGATGCGAGTAATGACTGTGATCACTAAACATGATTGAAAATTATTAACAATAATGCTTAATGGTAGCTAGATAGTTACTATAATAGAAAGAAAGCGTTCGATAACAATGATCGATCGATGGGTATAAATGCAGTTAATCATGATGATAAGTATTGATTACTGATGACTAGACAATGAGAAAAGAAACAGTTCAAATCAGCTGAGGATTGGCGGTGAGAGACAACGATGGTGGTTATGATAATGAGGACGGTTGGAGATGCCAAGGGTGCGAAATAACAATGATAGACCACAATATTAAATGTCAAAACAAGCGTCATGACAAACGTAATAACAAATAGCATAACAAACTTCAAGTACTACGTAATCAGCAACGTCACTACAACTGGAAGTTATACGTAATTGCAGAAAACTAAATAAATTTCATGTCATAAGTAAAGTAATACGTCATTAAAAACGTCATCGATACACAAAGTATGAAGTCAAAATAAACGTCATAACAAATGCCATATCATATACCAGTACTACATCATAGCCAACGTCATAACAAATGTCGTATCAAACGTCAAGCAATACGTCACAGCAAACGTCACGTCATACACTAAGGACTACGTCACAACAAACATCAAAACAAAAGTCATCACAAATGTTTTAACAAACGGTATATCATACATCAACTATTACGTCAAAACAAATGTCAATTACTAGTTTATACTAAACCTCATAACAAACGTCAGATATTGCAACTTTAACAGGCACACTGCACAAAAATGACAGCTCACATCTTATTGTTTCTCTTATTATTTCTAGACCCAATGCTAGCAATTTGATGTACAATATCAAGCTGTTTCGACAACATATGTGACATGGTGTCATAAGTTTATACTTTTGCGATGGACAATCCTGTAGATGGAGGCCTTGTTATTAACAAACATCCTCATGAATTGAATGGTAAGCCGTACAGAACTAACTCTTTTGTACATCAAAAATTTTAAGGCAACATTGATACCACTTGACAATGAGTTCACAATTCCACTTTCTCTCAAATAATTCTTCAGGTTACAAGTGTTGTCATAAAATTGAAACGAAGGTCTGGTACTCCTGTTGTTAATAGATTGGGATAAAACCTATAGGTTATATCGTAATGTATTACACTCGCCCTTCCTAGGGACAGGCGAGGGGCATATTTGCTAATGCATTAGAAAAGACCACAAAGTGTAAACTATAATGGAATCCCGATATGTCGAACCCCGGATACTATTTTCTGGCTCCCTTCAGTGTTCATTATATCGGGATTTCATTGTACATGAATCGATCGTTGGAGAAAGGATGTCTGTCATATTCTATAGCTCATATCGCTGTTGGGCTTTGAAGTAATCCGTTCTAAAAGCCAGGACAAGAAAATTGATCTCTTTCTGTATAGGAGAAGATTGATTTAAACCAACATCAAAAACATAAATCCGAAGCAAAAATAACACTTTCAAAGTAACAATAAAATTCTTTAGTTGTGAAATAGGATGAATATGTTTGTAGAATTTGCTATCAAAACTTCGCTTTGAAATTGCTACAAAATAGTAACTTAAACAGAGAGATTTGCTAAAATTAGAGAGCAAAGGTTTGGGATATAGTTACTATGTCGGAATGAAAACAAACCCACGTCTTATTTTAACAGCACTGGAACACTTTTGATCCGCTACGAAATTGTTCCTGTTAGTAGCGTTTACATTAGAGTTGCAGATCTTTGCAGGTACAAAAGTGTACCTCTTGTCTAGCTGGCAAAAAGCTGTGTCGAATAGCGGGTACCATAATGAATCGGTTCACTCGCACGAGCTTAAGCATAAGGCTGATCTCCAACACTTTCAATTGGTTCAAAAGAGACCCACCGAAGGTGTAAAGATAATGGGTACTGTTGGAGCAGTGAACGGAAGGAAACTTTTCACATGGCAAAACCGGGTGGGCCACTGTTCTTGCAGATAATAAATCTTCAGCATCCAAGTTTGTGTTTGGTAAACGGATGGCCATGGGAGGGATATTCTTGATTCGTGATTCGTGATTCACAGCTTCGTGATTCGTGTGCATGTCAATGCAGTATTTTCTAAGAAGCTTAGAAGAATTAGACATATTTACTCTCTCTTTCGCATTGGTCTGAACAGCGGCAGAGAATCTTGCAAAATAACAGCAAGCGTCGTGCAATTCGTTTTTACAGCTTCTCTGTAACTTGCTTGTAAAATTCTCTGTATTTGCATTGTCGGAAAACAGTGCGAATCCAAGAATATAAATTATCCTGCAAGCACAAAAATCTACGGGTTGATTGGGTGTATTGATTGTGACAAGACAGTTCCAAACATGCAAAAACTAGCAGAACAATACAACAAAATTGAAAATAAATCAGAGATTTGAGAAAATAAGTGACAACAGCTGATTCTAGGGTTATCTGAGTTTCAACTGTAAGTTTCTTTGCACACTGAGATGCTGAGTCTGACAGCCTTACAAAATCATTCATACTTCAGAACCAGTGGCGTAATGAAGACATTCGGGCATTTTGGAATTTAATAAAAGTGGGGCCCCATTTCAACATTAAAGTCAAGTGCAGCAAGATATGTCTCACAGCAGCCCACATCTGACGTCAAGCTTGGCACCTTTAGAAGTTGTCCAAACTTTGACCTACGTCAGTTACGTCACTGGCTTGAGCTATAATTCGATTCCCAACATGTCGAATTGCAGACTTTTGTCTCCTAACAAGGAAGTATCACCAGTTGTTGAAGAATAATAAAACCAAAATCTTTAAACGCCAAACAAATTTGGAATTTTGGAAGTTAATAAAAGTGGGGTCCTATTTCAATATTAAAATAAAGTGCTGCAATAAATGTCTCTCAACCACACCTGGCGGGCCCCTTTTGGGCCACAGAAACTTGGGACCTTTAGGGGTTGTCCTAACCTTGACCCACGTCGGTTACACCGCTGGCTTGAGGGTTTTGTAAGGCCGTCAGACTCAGCATCTCAGTTTAGAAAGAAACTTGCAGTTCAAATCAGGAACCCTAGAATCAGCTTTAGTCATTCATTTTCTCAAATTTCTGATTTTATTTACAACTTTGGTTTATTGTTCTACTAGTTTTTGCATGTTTGGAACCGTCATATCATTATCAATATACCTAATCGCACCGTAAATTTCTGTGCGTGCAAGATATTTGTATTCTGGGTTCGCACTGTTCTCCCACTATGCAAATACCCTGACCCACGTCGGTTACGTCACTGGCTTGAGCTACAATTCAATACCCAACATGTCGGATTGCGGACTTTTGTTTCTTTACAAGGAAGTATCAACAGTTGTTGAAGAATAATAAAACCAAAATCTTTAAACACCAAACAAATTTGAGAAAGGTTAAGCACACGATACTGACCCCTATTGAATGCGCAGCACACTCTATATCAATTGTCATGGCAACACTGTCGAACAACTTGCTTTGGCCGATTTGGCCTAATTGGGCTTAATTTTGTTTTGCAAATAAACACAAACACATTGAAAGTGCTGGATGTTAAATCTTCGGATTTTTTAAATTCAGATTTTTGGTGTTTCTATTATTCTTTAGGTAAACACATCATAAGTAACTGGTATTCTAACAAAGCGTATTCAAGTCCTCCGCAGTATGTGCAAAAAAGCCACCGCGGGGTATTATACAAACTGAGCAGCAGCGGCCAAGTTCGCTATGTAGGCATTCAATATAACACGAAATGCTCCGCAGAGGTCACTGTGTGTAGTACTCAGTTCTTTTATAAGAAATCTTAATAGGGTCGAATAGTTTATGATCTTTGAATTATGGCCAGCTTTTAGCATAAGTCTCTAGAACCAAGCTTGAAACAATTTATTCCTTAGAAAAAGACCGTGAAGGTAAATCAGTTTCTACACCACTCAAAGCCAGTCGATTCTGTGCTGCAGAGTGAATGCAGTTATTTAGCAATTTTCTAATGAGATTAAGTCCAATGCAGCTTTTAGTAAATGCTTGTGGCAATTTAAGCTCAATTAGGATTATGATGGCCTAAATCTAAGTGGATCAGCCAAGACTGGAACGGATTATTTCTAAATAAAGCTACCCAGTAAAACAAAAACTTATGACAAAAGTTTTCAAGTCTTGATTAAGTGACTTCTCATAACCTACTAGAATCTAAATATTCAACAACAAAATTATGCTGCCATGGATACTTTCTATTCGCTTTTGAATGTTAGATGCAGATATAAATATTACCAATATGAAATGAGCCCCTAAAAATAGAACGTAGAGTGCATTAACACTATTTGCAGGTGCTCTACGAGAAGCTAGAATCCTCTTTGCAAAAACTGTGGGAAAGCAAAAATATTTAAGCGATAAACACCTAAAATATTCAGCAACTGGCAAATGGCATTCATCAATCATGTCATTAGTTCAACGTAGCCATCTATGGAAATCCAGCGAACGAACAGGGAAGATACGTTATATAGGAAATCTTCAAGGAGGTTGAGAATATTTTATTACATTGTCTATCAATATTGGGTTTAAGGGACAGTGAGACAACTAAAGAAAGAAAGCAAAGAAAGGAAGAAAGACGACAGAGAGGGCATGCATGAAAGACAAAAAACAAAAATAATAAAAGAAAAAAATGAGGGCAGTAAGGATGTGAGAGGATAGGAAAGGGGAAAAAAGAAGGAGCAAGTAGGGAGCATGGAAGGAAAAAAGACAGGGATTCCAATTTGAAATTCAAGCACCCCTTTTTTGCAGTCTAACATAAAACTAGAACAAGTTCGACATGAAATGGTCCTGAGAATGATACTGATGATTCAAAATCACCATGATTACTAGTGATTTGTGATTGGTGATGATGAGAATGGTGATCGTGATGATAGCAAGAATGATTATGAATGATTGGTATTGTCAACTATAATGTTTAATGAATATAACAAAGATAGTGAATGACAATATTTGTTTAATGCTTTGGTAAAGTGAATAAAGACGACGACGACGACGGCGACGACGATGATGATGATGATGATGATGATGATGATGATGATGGTGATGATGATGACGATGATGATGATAATGGTGGTGATGACGATGGTGGTGATCATGGTGATCATGATGATGATAAAGATGGTAATTATGACGACAATGGCGACCATTACGTTGGCAATGAAGATGATCGTGACGAGCATGATGAATGCAGATGATGCTAATGATGATACGAATAAAAGTCCTGGACCATGGGAATAATTAAAACCAAAGACAAACGCTTTGCATTTTTTGAGCTGCGCAACAATCAAACACACATTTTCTTGTTATCGCGCGATAGCAAAAGGTGAAAGTCATTGACAACCAAGCCGCCGAGAAGCCAGAAATAAAAACCGCTAATTGAGGAGTTAACTTTGCAAAATTGAAGAAAACTCAGAGGACAGAGTGAAAATACAGTGGTATTCAAGACATGATAATCGCGGGTGGTTTATATTCATTTGTGATGCTATTTCATAATGCTAACATGTTGGGTTTTTGTATGGACATATTTACTCAGCGTGTGCAAAAGGAGAGTGAATGAAAGTTACCGATAAATCACAAACAAGTACAAAAGAACAGGCATGGACTTTCAACCGTTTCAAATTCAGCTTTTATGAACATCAGCGTAATAGAAATACGAGTATGTTTTGTTTCTGAAACTGAGGCAAGCAAGAAGATATGCTAATATATGGAAGGTATGCAAGTGTTTGAGGATATGCAAGACATGGAAGGCATGAAACGTTGCAAATAATTGGAATAAAGGATGGAACAGTCGCAATTAGATGCAAATGAAAACAGTATGTATAGCTACGATTACTATTTAGTACCTAGCCTTCTGCATGAGCTAAACATGGAAGCTATGGTCAGAGACATGTCAATAACCACACTGCACTAACAAGATATAGGAACTTGGTGGTAAATATACCTGATACTGGTAAACGCAGACTTAAGAAAAGTTGTGTATCTTTAGTCGAATCTAAGTGATAAGGAATTTAAGATTTCCCAGATTTCATTGCATTCTATAGGCGATTCAGGCCATCATATATTGAGTTCAGATGACGAGTTGAAGGGCATCGTAAGCAGAACACAAAATACCGTACCCAAAACAGCACCGAACAACTGCAGCGCTGCAGTGCCACAAAATCCAGAATTCAACCCCTGGGCTTAAAGGGGTTCGTAAGCGTTTTTTTGGTGGGCTTATATTCTGGGGGCTTATATTCGGAGGGTCTTTTGGGGTAGTAGGTAAATTGTGTATGCCAACAATTTCACCATTCAGTGTCCAATCAGAGAGACAAATAACAAGATTTAATGCACAAAACTTCACAAGAACAAAGTAAATACAGAGACTAAGAATATTTTGGATAGTTTACAGAGGGAATTATATTCGGGATTTTACAATATATGCACCGATTATACTTGATATAATCCTACTAGTTGACTGTTCCGAGGGTGTACGCAAATGAAGCTCTAGCTACCCACTCAAAATGCAGACAGCAGCATGTTCTACGTTCAGGCACGTAAATACTGGGGTGGTGCCGGGTTGTGACACCCCCCCCCCCCAATCTTTTGTCCAGTCGGAAAATTCTGAGGTAATCGGAAAGTCAAGCCTGTTAGGAGAATGCTATGTCCGATATTGCTTTTTCTAAAAGGTTTGAATTTTCCGACTGTTGTAGCTGTCTGTCGTTGCTGTCTTTCATTGAGTTCTCCAACTGACATCAGACTTTCCGATTGCTACATCTTTTTCTAGAGTTGCAGCTAATGTTTCAAGTTCATTTGAGCCATAGCTTCAGTTTTAGCGAATGACTCAAATTTTTCCGATTGAGTTAATCGGACAAATCAGAATCAATCGCAAAAACTGAAGCTATGACTCAAAATGAGCTTGAAACATTAGCCACAAGATGCAGCTTTACTTTAAATTTCAGTACTCGTTGCTGTTTTCATTCTCAAATTCAAATGAAATTGTTACAGGCCCATGGGCACTGGAGGTAAGAGGAATTGGCCAACTAATTGAACGAAATTGTGTATAGAAGTGCTGTAAGCTATAATTCTTTCAGAATTGATTCTACTCAATCTAGAATCTAGGAGTTTCACACCACAGAAACGTGGCGTACAGAGATTATAATTTTGTTGGGTGACAGTGAACTCAAGTCTCGTAAGAACTTCTGGCAGTAAACTAGAGGGTAAGATGCTAGCACTTTAACTTTGAACTCGCTTGCCACTACCAAGGTAATATGTAAAGAGAATCCGGCGTAGACTGTCTTACTTTTGGCATTCTGGCTTGAAATTGTTTTGTTTCTAGCGTTAGTATACTTACATGCGATAGCAGAAGAAACAATTCGGCATTGCATTTTACTCTTTCTTTCTAAATCTTCAAAATTTGATAAAACTAGCTTCTCGTTCTCAGCACAAAGTTTAATGATGAAAACGAGGAAATTTTAGCCTGCAAAAGTCAGTTTTTCGACGTTCTAGATGGTAAAATCTCGAAAGATATTTCTGGGGGCAAGCCCCCACACCCGCAATATCTAAAACCGACTTTTAAGAGAAAGTGTTCGTAGAAAGTGCAAAAAATGAATGTCAACAGCAAATAATAGCAAATGTTCTTTAAATTAAGGCCTTCATAAAAAATGATAATTGACCTTTAGCAGTCAGATTTTTTGAGTTCTTCACCCCCAGAAACTCCCGTCAATTTGCGTCCTTGTCTACCTTACGTAAATAGCTTCTATATTTCCACTTGCTACCACCTTCAAGGTGGGCATTTCAAGTTTCTAATATCAGCTTTAATAGCACAATTGAATTTATGTTTACATAACAAAAGATGGTCACACCTGCATAGTGGCAACACATTGATGCACAGTAGTGAATTTGCGAGCTTGTACTATCTCTAGAGTCCCCAAAATGTCTGCCTGCCATTTTTATTGCTATGGATACCAATCGACAGGGCGCGCTCTACATATAAGCAAAAGTTGTGAGGCTACTACTAAAAAGCATCAATAATACCGAATCGATTTCATGGGATTATCGCTAATACGATTACTGCTTTCTTTTTCAAAACGAACTTTTGATTACTCAAGTGAAAGGCAATCTAGGCATACGAAAGCAGTTGGAGTATGCTCTTCAAGTGCTGAAACGGCTAATGCACAAATAAAAAATCATTCATAAACGCAGAGAGCATGCAATCTGGTCCAAACGAAGAGAGTATGCTTGATCTGCTGTTCATCAATCGGTCGAAGTGCTCGCAGAGAAAGTCGTATGACAAACGCCAAGTCCAGTACATGTGTGCTTGTGTGTGTATGTTCAAAAACATATCGGTATACGTACGTTACGTATCTCCTGATCAGTGAACCACACGATTCACGAAACAGACTTGTATAGACTTAGTGATTCACTTGCCATTATAATATATATAAATATATATATGTATATATATTTATAGATATACATATA
>OLMO02000273.1:6151197-6200984 GCA_900291935.2 Cassiopea xamachana
ATACATACATACATACATATATATATATATATATATATATATATTTATATAGATATAGTTATATCTATATAAGCGAATGAGAATATCAACAAGAAGTAGGAAATAGAGTGCATAGGGAAGACAAAAGGGCATGCTGGCTCAGAGTTTCATGACGTAGGAATGTTCTTGCTATTCGAAGGAGCCATTTCACACAATAATAACCAATCTATCATTGTTGAATCAAAAAGAAGGGTGGGGCAGATCATTCCAGAACGAGAACAAGGATAAACGAGATTATCAGTCGAACTTCAAGGTGAAGTTTATCTAGCAAGGAGAGCAGGCAAGGTTATTTAAGCAGGAAGTTTGCGTGAAGTGAAATCAGGACCAATATCGGAAAGACAGGGTGGTAAAATGTCCAATTGCTAATTACATACAAGAGAGCTATCTGGAATTACATTAATGGTTGTAATAGGTAATTACGAATTAACATTTTCATCCTCTTGCTTTATATAATGACTATAACGGAAATCAAAATTACAAAAAGCGGAAAAATCTAGCAATATACCATGGCAACAACAACATACGCCCAGTTTACGGGCTAGAGATGAGGACATTCTAAGCGATGAAGGCAGAAATGAATGAATGTGGCATATGCATGAAGAAGAGTTCTCGAAGCCATTCTAGTACCGTAGGCAATTGAATTGGATTAGGGTAGGGTGGTTTTGACGTGCAGTACTACACAAAATGTGCAGCTCTGAAAACACTTGTGTGGTTTGAATGAAAAAACTGTGCAGATAAAATATTATTATGTAACGAAAAAGGCATGTAAGAAAGTGGGCATCAGTAAAAACGGTACAGAGCAACATGGTCCTGGGCTCGAGGCCTACCGCAGGCCATCGGTGACGTCAGGAGGGGCATCCGGTCCTAAATGCTCGCGCCAGAACTAAAGTCCTCTTAGAGGCACCCTCCAAGCCCCAAGGAATTGGGGGAAATGGAGGTAAGGAAAACTGGCACAGTTAGGTATGTAATGATAGGCTGAACACAGCTAGAAATGGAAGTATGAAGGATAGCTACGTTTATCCATCCTTATCACCAACGGCAGGGTGTTCAATCCCATCTGCAACTAGGATCTAATTCTCGAAAACTGCATCGCTGGATCTTATGTACAGTTCTAAATATTTCTTTAAAAAAACCCTGGATTAAGGAGGCTATGGCGTGATGTAAGGAGTGAAGTAAACTATTAGGGGGGCATTGCGTCATTGCTCTATTCTGTCTACTGGCGAGAGTACATGATCACGTTCAGACATGTGGGAATGTAGGGGGGCTCACTAATAAATACATACATACAACATTACATCTTCGACATTATATCACAGAATATCCCATATCGTTGCATGAGTATCCTTCATATTCTGCCTAACTGTAGTATCAATATTTCGTTACGTTCCTGGTGTGTGAATAGCAAACATACTTATTCACTACAAGACTTTTTTAAGTGTGAATCTATTGGCGCTTAAGGACATGCAAATTCAGCTAAGGGTTTGGCTTGATATTAAAGAAAACGTTGAGAAAGAGAGGCCATTGCAATTTCTGGGAGATATTAGCAAATGTAAAAATAGAACATCATTAATATACGAGAGTGGCTAAATAGGAAGAGAGTTCTTCTGTTGTACAGAAGGTTTCCATTTCAGTAGGATGAAAGAACTGACAGCTACGTGCGAAAACAAGTTAACTGACTATGCAGAAAATCAAAGGTTGCCATTGGAATGTTTCAGCTATTGGAAGTCTGAAAAGGTTGCGGTTACAACTGATTAAGGGGAATAAGTAGGCCTGAATAACGGCTTGATGAAATGACGTAAAATTTTAATAAGGTGCGTTTTTATTTGAACCGTAAATGCTGGATGATTAGAAATTATTGATGGAAAATCTGCAGGTGATTAAGTATCGTTTATGAGATAGTCTAGAGATTGATTGACTGACAATAACAGTCGCAGTCCTCAAAACCTGAAGATTCTTGATGCTTGAATGCAAACAGGGGGAAGAAGCGTTCATGTATAAATGCCTGTATAAATAATACTCGACAAAACTGAGACTCAAATCCAGACAGAATGAGACAAGGCAAACAGCAGAGTTATAGCCAGCCATATCGAAATAAAGGGGATATTTGAATTGATTTACAAGGATTCAAAGTTTTGCTACTGTGCAGTCAAATATCAGAGAAGAAACTGGAGTTTGAAGCAAAACACATAGAACTATGGTCTAAATATCGAATGCTTCAGTAAATATTCTCAAGTGGTCTCCTGCAAGTAAACCACACCAACAAGAGGCCTAATGACTGCATACTAGGGACTTCAATTGGTTCGATTCTGAATCTATTGGTTAAACTTACACAATTTAAGTGGATAAGCTGACGATGCCACGGCTGGACAGGTGTACTTGGGAATAAGTCTATGGAAGGCACCCTGTATTAAGCAATGCTGACACTGCGTATCAGTTCCAATACGAAGTTTCAGAATTGGCGTGTAGGTAATGACTGACCCAACAAATGCAATCTTCGCTTAGCTTGAAGGTATGGCGGATATTTCAAATTCATAGCTTGAAAGTGCGTTGTTAATGAAATTAATATAGTATAAATTACGTAAACATGGTCTTTTATAAGAAACTTTGCTCGTTGTCATAGTGTTCTAATTCCAATCCACCTCACCCCCGGTGGGAGGACTCGAATAGATGAATCTTCAGGATAGCATAGATATACATATATGTGTGTGTGTGTGTGTGTGTGTGTGTGTGTGTGTGTGTGTGTGTGTGTGTGTGTATATATATATATATATATATATATATATATATATATATATATATATATATATATATATATATATATATATATATATATATATATATATATATATATATATATATATATATATATATATATATATATATATATATATACATATTTATATATGTCACAAACTAAACAACATCTTTGGTGGAAACATGTACAAGTTTTTTTAATAAGAAACCTCGGTCAAGGCCTAGTACTAAAATCTTCTTAACATTTGGTCACATTTTAGTTCGAAAAGTTTCTTGAAAGTTTCTTAATTCAGCGAACTAAATTACTGTGAAAGCGTACGCAGAACGTTAATGTAGCAAACTATTAGTCTTATAACAAGCAAAATGCATCAGTACGAGTTAAATTCTAAAGCAATGTCCTATTTACATTGTTTTGGTACAACTTTACGTTGAACCAGGTAATGATTTCAAGGTGCTATTTTATTTGTCTAAAGGTTCTTAGTTCTTTCCGTTAACCCTAAAAGTTTCTTAAACTTCAGGCTGTCTAGTAAGTTGCCTACTCACTGGTTTCTTATAAAAAAAGCTGTAGCATATCTACAACCAGGGGTTGATATACTCGTCGCGGACATCCAACACCATCGCAATGGCTCGAGAAGGGTTATCATACACCTAAGTCATCTCAAATGACGGAGTTTTCAATTACAATCAAAGTAGGAACAACGAGCAGTTGGAAAAAGTTAATTAGATGCGAAAGACTATATTTCAAGGTGCGAGTAACAGTAACGAACTTAACCAAAGTAGTAAGAGATGGTAAGTCATACGCGAGCCACAAATGTCATGTAGAAATCTTTGTTTTAAAAATGCATCTCATTATAGGCCTTTTCTTGCAACGTAAGCTTATAGGGAGCAAATCTACAAGGAAGCAGTCTAGTAAAGATTTCTAAATGACGCCACACCCCAGTGGTGGGTTTTCTGCAAAAATCAGGGGGTCAGAGGTGCTAAATTTCCCAGTATTTTAGAAGTAGTCGAGTATTTGTTGAGTATAGGTCGAGTATATCTGTTTTTCATACCAAAGACTTTTAAAAAAATGATACTCATTGCCTTCTCATCTGGCGCTCGACATAAGAGAAAGGAGTGGGAAAGTTAAACTCGCGGAGCTACCAGTAGACCAGCCCCCCGCTGTAGATTTCACTGCATTCGCAGACGCGTAGCCTAGGGCTATAGAAACGGAGATAGGCGCCGCCCTATGCGCCACTGGGCGCGGGAAAGGACTTTGACTGATATGTGCTCTTCATAAGAAAAAAGCTTCCAAGAAAATTGACACTACTTGCGCTATGCCCCCTTGCCCCCTTAATGTCCGATACTGCTACACCCTATATTACAGCTTGGATGGCTGAGGGTTGCAGTCTAACATGTTCCAGGCCATACCTCAAACAAATTTGTATCTTGTCCACAACACGTTCTTGTAATGATATGCTGTCTCTAGGAGAGATCCACCTATAGGTTTGCACCAACATCTTAGGCCTGATAAGGGAAACTGCTGAGTTTCATTAAAAGGTGGCGTGGTTTAACGTGCTACCTTTTCATGAAAAAGAACTGTAGAGATAGATCTTGGAAACAGTAAAATACATAGATACAGTTTCTACACAAGACATGACGTGCACAACCATAGACACAAACAAACACACGCGCATATCATGTAAGTACGTAAAATCATGCCACAAAGTGGCGTAACCAACGCTGCCCTCCCCCAATATTTTCAAATTTGCAAGAAAGTTGGTCAAAAGGCAGCCATGCTGCAAGAGAGTTTGCAACAGTATTTTCTGTGACCATTCTTTTAATAGCAATAGTTGGTCAGTTGGTCAATACGCCCCCGCAACAGGTGTCTCGGCACATCACTGCAACGCAGGTTTGGTTTAGGATAACTCCCAAGGGCCCCTGAGCTTTTGAGCCCCTCAGAGATTTTCAAAATACAAAACTTTTTGCATTATTTACAAAGAACATTTAGATGTGGCCCCAATGCTGACTGAATTCCTAAAGGCCCCGAGTGTCTCTGTTACGTCACTGGTGCCACATATAAATATATACAAACACTGCCAAACATATTTACCACACACAGACACAGAAAAAAACCACATAAACACATAGAAACACAGCACATTAACACACACACACACACACACACACACAAACACAAACACAAACACACACACACACACACACACACACAGAGACAACTACATACCTACACGCGGGTACAAATGAGGCTTCATGAATTCATACAACTGGCTTTTGAAGAAAGGTTTGTTATGTGTTTAGGGAAAAGAAACGGTTTCAACTAATAGCATTTACGTGGAATGCTTTAGGCCATACAAACACTCATACTGCGGATTGCGTTTATCAAGCATACCATCAACACGATAAACTAACGAAGCAGTGAGATCAAAATTTGAAAAGGTAGAGAACACGGAGAAAAAGTAACGTTCTTCATTCATGACCGCAACTTGAGTCGAAACTGTTTGCGATGCAATACGAGAAGGATTTTATAATAAAATGAATGAATTAATTTCATAAACCATTTTAATAATTCAAACGGTTATGTCTGCCAACAAGGTCAGTGATATAGAAATAGATAATCCAGTGATGTTTCATATTATGGTTACATGTAGCCTTAGAATTATTCTAGATTTCAGAAAAGAAATGAGAAGATTCCTAGGCAGTGGGTGTTAAGCAAGAATATGCAAGATCAGACAAAGGAGAGCTTATAACAACCAACAAAGACTAATTCAGGTCAAAGCAGCTGTAGCCCAGCAAGGGCTGTTTTGTGTGTTTACAATCACAAAGAATCAGAAAAATCACAAAAGATCAGAAAAATTACAGAGAATCAGACAAATCACAGAGAATCACACAGGTTGCTAACACCAATCACAAAATAAAAGATGACAATTACAAATAATCTCAAAGCAATCATAAAATCAAGAAAGTCACACTAGAAGTTCTACAAAAACATGAAGTATCACAAAAATCAGGAAGAATCAGACAAATTGCAAAAACCAATCATAAGATAAAAGATAGCGATAAAAAAATCCCAAAAAAGTCATAAAAAATCGCACTAGAAGTCCTACAGAATCACAAAGAATCACAAGGATCTCATACACATTCCAACCTATGATCTGCCTCTCGGATAGTTGATTGTTGTATATCAACCCTCGACTTCTGTGTGAAAGATCGATGGATTGAAACAGTTTGAGCCGTGGGCAACACTGGGGAGATGAACACGGGGATGATGGAACTACAATGTCTGCCAAAACTACTTGGGACGCCCATATAGTTTCAGGAATTTTCTACCCCCGTTCTATTCCCATGACATTAACGAGAATTTAAACCCCCCTCCCCCCTCATACAATGTTGAATCAGTAGCCAGGGCCCTTAGCTATTTGGAAAGGCGTCACTTCACCCAAACGTGTTACTCATGTTCCCTTCAAACAACATTGCTTTACGGGGGAGGGGATTTTGTAGTTCGTCTATAGCATAAACCACTGGAAGTGTTCGACGACTTTTGGCAGACATTTTAGCTCCCGAACTTCACATAAACACGGGGATGACGGAACTAGCTCCTAAACCTCACATGACAATGGCCTTAGTGCTTCCCAACCTGAGATAAACGACACCAATAATAAATTCTTTATCCTAAGTTGGCTTCCAGTCTAGCTAATTAGTTTGTCAATTAACGCTAATCAAAACTTAAATATAGGCTAATATTTTCCGTTGAATGAAAGATATAACATGTCAATGATAACTAATTTACAAGTATAAAGTCTATCAACAAAAATATATTTACAATCATAAAACCCTAAATTTTCAACAAATCTTTTACACAGTCAACAAAGATCATAGCATGCAGTATTTCATCTGGTACAAGCTGCAGCAAAACTTGCCAAACAAAAAATGTAAGCCGCGACTTATAATTGAAGAAATGCGGTACTTGATAAAATTTTATGCTCGGCGAACAGTATATAGCCAAAACAATCAAGAGAGCAACAAGTATAATAATAATTATAATAAATAAATGCTTTATTCTAGCCTAGTAGGGTTGAAAAATTAACCAGGTCAGATGGGAGGTAGGCTTTTCGACTGGCTAATTAGTATGCTAATTAATGCCTGAAACTTAAATTCATGTTAATATCACACTAGAAGATGGGGAGAAGTCTCCCATGGGGAGAAATTTAACTTTTTTAGGGCGGGAGTGGAAGCTACCTTTATCGATCCCAAAAATACTGAAGATAATATCACAATGCTGGATAACAGAACTGACATTTAATGATGCCTGCTAGTGTTGACCCACACATACACAGTGCCAGTTCAATTCGGTGAGGGGACTATAGCTATCGGTATCATTGTACTTCGGCCTAGGGGCAACAATACCAAAAAGGTTGGGAAGCACGGGGAAGACAAGTGCCCTCTGTAACAGGCACCTCCAAACAATGAACAACATATGAGCCCTGCTTTCACATTTATTGCAATGAAAGTGTCATAGACAACAAAGAGACTGTGCTTATTGAATTAACCTCACATGAATGAATGTCTCTCAATACATAGCATTCAAATGCCCGTTGTCTTGCGACGTCAAAACACTATAATTGTGGCGATTTTTGCAACACAAGCCTTTTTACTTGTCTGTGGGGCACAAGATATTGGCATAATAAATATCACAATTTATCGCTTTTTATTGTCCATGTTCAATTACGCGTTTGCTGACCAGCTGCTCAATAAAGAATCATGTCGCACACAAAGGCATTGGGACATCCAATAGAAATGCTGATTGCTTCATAGAGGCGTCTACAAAGAAGGCGTGTTCACTACATAGCTCAATTAAGAAGCTGGTATTTCTTATAGCGATGTACGTAAGTTTCCGGGGCAGGAAAGTAGAGAAGCATTGTTCTTGAGAACAATTTGCATCGAGCTATTCGGACAGTATTCTCCCACCCTTTTTTAAGCCACGAGAAAAAGGCTGAATGAAACGCATCTCCAGGAATGTGGAAATGCAAGACCAAACTATAATATAGAATTGTTAGTTCTAGTCTGTCCTAATGTTTGCATGGTTTTGCATTGGCGGCAGCAATGCAGCTACGATTCTAGCGTCATTGTTTGGCAGAACAATACTTGCCAAACGGCTACTAACGCACGAGCGTCTTGCACAATAGCGGTAGATCGCCGGAAAATGCCGCATAAAGATTTTGATGTCATCGCACTAATTATATGAGCAGTGGTAGAAAACTATAAAGCATCTATGGTAGACAAGAATGTTTTGATACACGCGCGCGGAGACTAATGTTTTGGTAAAGCCGTGCGGAGACGACTGGATGCACAGAGAAAGAGAATGAAGCAATTTTTCAGGTACTTTGAACAGCTTAAATTTACACTCCTAAGACACTAGGAATTGTTCACAAAATCGGTTTTAATGGAACTGAAAATGGCTGCACGGCCTTACGCTCACGTAGCAATTGTTCTGTAAGGTCGATATGAAGGCATCTCTGGATCTTTGCGTATCTTATAAGAAACTCTTAGTCAATGAGAAAAAGTTCCCTACAAATAATAAAATTGGTGTCCTGAAGAACTGGGCATGTAATGCAGAGGAATATCGAAGAACTTTTTAAATGGGGGGGGGGGGATATGTAGCATAAGAAATTTACTGACAAGGTACAATTTCCCAGAGTTACTGTCATGCAATTATCATTATGCCATCTTCTGCTGACAGGAAATAAGGCAAAACAGGGGTACTCCCACAAATATTAATATATATTATACATTAATCTGATGATCGCAACCAGCGTGAAACTCATAGTTATGTGATTTTAATTGGATTCAAATAATACTTTTATTTTGGCTTTTAAGGTTTTATATATATTCTTATATATATATATATATATATATATATATATATATATATATATATATATATATATATATATATATATATATATATATATATATATATATATATATATATATATATATATATATATATATATATATATATATATATATATATATATATATATATATATATATAATGACTTATCGATAGCGTGGGCATGGCACGTCGAAAATAAATCAACGGTCTTGTAGAATTATTGTCTATGGCTATTCTATTTCACTCGTACATAATAAGCACGCCCATAGCATAGAAAACACACAAAGGCTTGAGAATACAGACCCGTCTCTCTCCATTGTACATCGATCATAAACTCTCTCGTTTTACTCCTCTTCCATAACATTCTATGCTTTGCATAAACAAATTCAAAAGTAATTACATTAGTCAATGAATAAAACGTGCTCTCGTTTCATTTAATTCGATGAAATTGGACAAGTGTGTTCAACTGAATATATGAAAACCAATAACGGCCTCTTGACAAACTTCGCTACTACGTAGATAGAATGTCTTGATAACAACCAATTATGCCCGATAAGGCCCATGCTCTCCAAAGAAATTCTGAAATGGTAGATCAATCAACAACTTTTCAACCGCAGTCAGAACTGCTGATAGGGTATATTGTTTGATTTGCTATTGAAAACCACTTCAGCTTTATTTCTGTACTCTGCGTATACTATTACAGTATCTTCTCAAAATCCAATTTCGTATTTCCTACGCTTCACAATCCCCATGCGTGCCGTTTTCATGTGGCAATTCTTTTCTTCAATCGTTAATAAGGTCTTGTTTGATCGTTCGTTTAAACTTATTCATTCTAAAATTTTTCTAATCATTTCATTTCATTTCATTTTTAACATATAAACATGGTGGCCCCTCAAAATCATATGTCTGTTTTACAGGGGGCTATGTTAAAAACTAATTTAAATAACACTTACAAAGGAATATAAAAAAATACAACTCAATCAATTTACATAACAATATAATCTAAAGCAAAGCAATCAGGTACAAGAAATCAAGTACAAGAAAGCTCGCGTTTTTGTCACTTGTAAAAACATCCTTTCTGCATTCACTTATTTATTTTGTTTTAGTCTAATCTAATCTATTCTATTCTATGTTCTTTCGTTTTATCATAGGATTTCATGATTATGAAAACCGTATGATAAAACGAGCATTAGCACTTCGGTTCACTATCCAAATTTTGATTAACAGATATCAACCTTCATATGTCAATCATTTCCCATAGTTTCTAGTTCAATTAGTTAATTTTAGATCCAACCGCTCTCTCTTTCATACCTTTCTCTATCAAACACTTCATTCTCTTTCCTTTGACATTTTACTTCATCACGGATGTGCAATTTCTTCTAATTTTATTTCCTCCCAAGCTAATGTCAGACATTGATCAACCTGTTGCTACAAAAGATCCACTATTTTTTTGCAAAATGCTTACGATACTTTTGTGATAAACATTTCATCTTTTGCTCCTCTTGTCATGAACGTAGGAATTGGGGACACTTGAGACAGGTGCCTCATTCCCAACTTTTCACAAATTTGTATTTAACATGCCCCTTTTCAGCTTGTGAAGGTGCCCCTGAATGAATGTGCCGCCCACTTTTAATGCTTCTTAAATCCCTGCCCCTAGATCACTTGTATTGCTCCAAACAAACAGCCTCGGTTTTACTACTTAGCCTAGAATCTAATGGCAAGTCTAACACAGTACTGTCTTCCAAGGATGCTCTTCAAATTGCACTGAGCTTCTATCTCAAAATCTAGTAACACAACGTAAGGCTAAAACACACGATCAGTTTTTGCTGATCAGTCAAGCAGTTGCAACGTTTTTCGAGTGGGAAGCCATAAAATATAAACTTTTCACAAAGTTGGATATGCTTAAATATTCAGCCAAGTTACAGTAAATGTATAACCTTTCAATTATGCGTGTAATAGACACTGGGATAAAGAGGCTGATCAGCAACAACTGATGAAAAAACTGATCGTGCATTTTATCTTTAACATGAGTGTTTATGCCACCCAACTTCACCGAGGTCCAATTCATTCACCAAATGTCTTGTAGCTTGTACAGCAAATTAACACCCTCACTTGCGGATATGTCCTTGAGAAAACACTTTCTCTGATATCTAGTTGTCATGAGCAAGGCCTAATCCTGAGCTAACGACATTTACGCATTACAAACAACAGGATTTTCCATCCTCTCCTATTCCAAATTGACAAAAAACAAAGTCTAAATCGAAGACACATGGAGAACCAACGAACAAGTAAAGTCACTCGATTTGATTATCGACAAATCCGTGCATTGGTCCAAAGCCTATTGGTAAATTTGATTAAATTTTATCAAAACCTCATCAATAATTGATTGCTTGGTTGTATAAAACGTTCGAGTACATTCCGAATTGAGGATTGTGTCATAGCAAGGATTGCAAAAGCAATAACGAAGCCAAGAGCTATCATCTAGTCAAGAGAAGGAAGAGGGGCTGTAAGTATATACCTACGTAAATAGAGTAAAGGACACTTCTATGAAAGGTAATCATGGAAAGGCCTGTGATATATTTCTGTGAGAAATAGTTGCTGCATAGTATATCAGTGTAAGAACATAGACAGGCGAGCATACACCGCATCACACAGACCACACAATACCACACCACACCAAACCACACCAAACCACACCACACCAAACCACACCACACATACACACACGCACGTACGTACGTAAATCACAAAAAACATACAGAAAAGGACAGTTAATATAAGAGGAATGAAGAACCTACCTATAATGTTGTTAAATATTTAAGAGAATTCAAATGTTCAAATTCAAGCATCCTAATGCAATAGTGAAAATAAATGTAGCTACATAAAATAACTGCTTTGTCATCCTGCGCTGCGAATAAGCTTCTGTTAGTACTTCTTTGTGCAGGTCACGAACATGGTCGTGCTTTTGTTAGACGTACAGTAGATCTGCATGAATCTTATAAGTGCAAGAGCAAACATTTTTTAGAAATTTTTGAGAAACTTTGAAAAACTGCAAGAGAAATTTTGTTCCTACGGGTCTGCTATCTAGCGAGCATCATAAATCTGACTAATGCTTATATAGACATCTTTCTTTGAATGGATCATCTCAACATACCAGGCATAACGACCAGAATTATCATTGCCAGTATTCATCGCCTCCACTAAGCTGATACGCAAGAATAATAACCTCGTAGGGCTAGAGCTTTGGAACGTCCTGGATGCAACAGCCAATAAGGTACCTTCTTCCAAAAGATACAAAGACGCATTGCTCAACTGCTGATCTTCTTATTCCTTGTTTTAAAATATTTATCTATTGTAATTTGCCCATAATTTACTTTGCATAACATGATAATCTTGCACGACCCCGAAAAGCAGTCTTCCATGCCAAACAGAGGAACTATGCGTAAGAGCAGCGGTTTTTAACTAGGATTCCGCCAATACAGTCCAGGGGTTATACCAGAAGTGTATCTAACTCTTCTAGGCCGAAATGTGAACAGGGGTTCCTTAAGCCATTGAAATGTTTTTCCTTAGGGTTCTGTTCCAGCAAAAAGGTTGAAAATCACTGCGTAAAGTTTGAAACAAGTCTTCACTTTTCTTAATCACCATCTATATCATCGTCTTCCTATCATTTTCTCTATCACCTATGGTCAGCACTACCTAAATCATCATCCTTAATATAATCTTCGATATCATCTTCACTCTCATCCACACCATCAACTTCGCTTTCATCTCATCTCTGCCACCTTTGACATAATATATACCATCATCTTCAATATTACCTCTACCATAATCTTCACCATTATCCTTGCTATGATCTTTACCATCGTCTTCACCATCATCAACAGTATCATCCTCATGTCATCTTAATCTTCGCCATCATAGTCATCTGTAATATAATCTACACCATGATCTCCACTGTCAGTTACCATCATCTTCACCATTTCCTCGCCATCATCTTCAGTACCATTTTCAGCACCAACTCCTCCATCACCAACAGCATCATCTTCACGGCCACCTATACAACCATCTTCACCACTAGTATCGCCATCATCTTCATCGTAATCTTCACCCTCATTTTCCTCATCTTGAGATAACATCTTGATATAATCTATGCCAAGATCTTCACAATCATCTTCACCATAATCTTCAATATTATCTTTGCCCTCATTCATGCCATAATCCACATCAAAATCCACACCATCGTTTTTACCAGCAGTTTAAATATATTATTATCATCAATACCACCACAAGCTATCAAAATCACTACGATTAGCATACGTACCCACATTTTAACTTTGATTTAACTATCACTCAACCATCTTCAACGAACCCAAAAACATTTCAAAAATGCACACAAAACTAAGCAAGCAATCTTTTAACTCCATTGCTTTTTAATTCTCTTCTCTTTACTTTGTTATTGTATGATGTTCTTTTTACACGTACAACTTCATTACACGTTCTTTTTTATAAGAAAAAAAGTTTATAAGAAAATGAGTCTCAAATAGCCAAAATCTTAAGAAAATCTTAAGAAAATTACGAGGCTCAATTTACAAAGTTAAGTGTTTTTGTTGGCTAAAAATCGATATTTCATCATTATTACATTATTACAAAGTATTAAAGATAGAATTCAAATTCAAGTATACACAACAAAGAAAGTGCAGTCAATTTTTGCCAGTTTATTTCACTTAATAGTTAAGAACAACTTAAGAAAATCTCAGGCTTGATTTCGGGAAAAGCTAAGAAAACTGAGGCTCATGCAAAATGGCGGTTTTCTTATAAAAAAACGTGTATAATTGTAGTTAGAGTTTTTAGCTTGGTATTATTTTGCGGGGCAGCATATGAAACAAAAGTACCTGTACACTCTACCCTGGACAGGGACGAAACCTGAGGGGGGTATGGAGGGTGAGTCAATTGAGGGTGGTAAGGGCGGAAATTTGCCATTTCGCAGGGGACAAACGGTTGTTGTTGTTGTTGTTTACTGTATTTTGAGTAGGCTGTTATACCTAGCTTTTTCAGCTAATTTAGGCCTACTATGCATGCCGCATCCAGGCATGGGACCCCTAGCTTAACGTCCCTTCCGAAGGAGGGCGAAGTGAGCTGTTCTGGTCGTTTATCTGGAAGGTCACCCATCCAGTTTCTGACCGTACACAGCCATGCTTCACTTCAGTTAAGCTAATGGAACTGGCTGGGTCGCTTCTTGGTCACTCACCCCACTAAAGTTATATTGTATTTCTGCAGGACAAATTACTGGACTCAAGACCAATGGTCACCTACCGTTACTAAAAAAATTTCAAAGACAAAACAAAAAAAATTTCGCAGGGCAACCTCTGACACTCTCCAAAAATCTGTTGAAGTTACATCCCTGACCCTGGATAAAGACTGCATAATGAAATGAACAAACCCCTTCCCTATCAACTTAAACAACATCTTTCTCATCCACTTCACAAACAACAAACTTCTTCCCTATCAACTTCAACAACATCTTTCTCATCCACTTCACAAATAACTTCCCAGTCATCTTTGCCACAAACCTATTCAGTATAATGTTCACCATTGCCATTATCTTCATCACACCCATACTATAACTGCATTACATATAGCTACTGGGATAAGAAACAGCTTGCTTCTTCCATGTTCGCTTGACTACATTCTAACGTGTTATTTTTTCTTCTCAATTTCAGTTATTAAAGATGGAGTGGTTGAAAATAGTATACATATAACCTCAAATGATGTTAACCTTGAAAGGCCTACTGTCGTAAATGACTCGCACACTGAATTGAATTACGAAGCTATAACTTCTACAGAGCAGACGGCTGCAATAAAAACAGAACTAGCGTCACTTTTGGATGGATCTAGTCTCAAGAACCCAGCAAGTGTAAATGCCGTTGTACTATGGGATTGCACAGCAAAACACCCAACCGATCTCAATGCGAACAAGGGCGAGCGTGTTAAAATACTATATCGGAACGGAGACTTAGCATTCGTTGAAAATAGTCAACAAATACAAGGCTTTATACCGCTTGGTTACTGCTCGCTGTACAGGCGAAAATCCAGCTCGTTCAGCGAACTGTTTACTGAGACAACGAGGAGGCTCTCAGGCCCAGAAAAAACTGCAAATACCGAGAACACAGTCCCTTACCAGCCTACTCAATGCAGTAGCACCTGTAAAGAAATGGCTAGTGGAACAGTAAAAAAGAAACGATTTGGAAGACTGATATCACGCGGGACATATGACGCGCGCAGTGCGGAGAATAAGAGTAAGACAAAGAATGACAAGGGGATATTCAACAGTGCAGCGAAAAAGCTAGTGAAGGCGTTTACGATCAAAGCGAAGGGAAAGTCGTACAAAAGCGTGCAGCAAAAGAAGCCCATTCCAGATTGGCTGATGCAGTTAAACTTCGACAATAACAATCCGGACTATTCATCGTCAAGCGATAGTTCTGATGATGATGAAGATGATTCAGCTTACGAGTCGTTTCGGCCAGGCAGCGAGACTCGCCTTCCCGACAACACTGTTAGCATTCCAGGATATTTTCAAGAGCAAGAATCAATTAATGAACAAGAAGTGCCACGCCAAAGTTCGCAATACAACTCTCAAGAGTTTTCTACCGGGTTTGCCAATGTACGAAAACTAAGGACTAGTTCAACGTCGGGTGGAAACGGAATATCTCGGAGTCGCTCGTTCAACTTTGATACGAAGACGAAGATGTTACAACAAGTTCTGCAGCGAAGGCCTAAAGATCTTATAGACGGCAGCGACAGTGAGAGCGAGCAAAACGAAGATAGAGTGCTTGCTGCTAATGTGATGAAGCGAGTTCCTTCTTATGATTGCATAAGGAGCGATAGTCGTAATTCGTCGGATTTCGTCGGATTTCAAAATGACAACATAATGGTGGTGCTGCATGATTTTAATACTGCTGACAGCAAAGACCTCGATGTATTCAAAGGGCAAAGGGTTCGCGTACTTAATAAAAATGACAATTCATGGTGGATGTGTGAGGCGGAAAATGGGAGGGGCGGATTTGTCCCACGTGACTACCTCGCACCTGAGCATGGCACCCAACAAACGATTTATAGTGATACTGGGGAGGAGCATTTCACATTCAGGGGAAGAAACGACTGGCAAGATCTGTCGTTTAGGACAAAAGCCACCTCTGTTAAGCTCGCAAGGATAACTCCAATGACTCGAGAGCCTTGCTTACAACAAAACAGCAAAGCCATTCCAGCTGAGAAAAACATTGTTCGAGGGGCCTGGGATGGAACTGGAAGCTACCACAGCAGCGTGTGGACAGACGACATCACAGAACTAAAGAATTTTACTAACTATACCAGAGAATGTCATGAGGAGGAGTGTTATGAGTGCATCGCAGCATGCCCCGCATGTCATCAGGATCAAATCGATGAAAAGTCATATAAGATTCATCCGGCTAAACGTGAGAATGTATTGCTTAGTCGGGACGGACTAAATACTACTTTTAGGGAGCTCTATGAGATTGATAAATTAGGTAATAACCAGAGCAGAGCCCAGGACACAGAGCCGTACAAGGAATCAGTATTAGAAGGAAAGAGTACGCATTTTGAGCAATACAGTGGAAACTCGTATGAATTACCAAACAAAGACCAGCTGTGTTTATCGACTTCTGACATTAACAACGAGGAAAGGAAGCAAGATAACACAGAGAATATCGAAGTTCATAATGACAGAAAAGGGCAGGAGAAAGTTTGCGCAACGGTAGAAGTAAGCGATAACATCTGCCAGCTGCCTACTTATGACGAAATAGTTGAAAGGAGAAACCTTAAAGGACTGTCGGAAATGAAAACCCGAATTACAACTCAATTAAAATCGCTACATGAGGAGTTGGAGCAGAAAAATTCCGGCAAAGCAGGACATGTTGAAAAATTGTTAGACGAATGGCGTTCGCAGCAGAAGCAAAACTCAGAACGGATGCCACCAGTGGAACGAAAAACATCATCAGACAGCCAAAGCACTATTAGCGATTCTATCGATTCTGTAGTTCCGAGGGTGCTGCGGAGGCGAAACAGTATGAACCGTCGTGCTAGGTTCCAAAATACGAATGGTCTGAAGAATAATGAGAGGAATTCAGGATGCGAGACAATTGATATAAAAAGTGACACAAACAAGGGACAAATTCTAGCAACTTGGCTGTAACGGCTAATCGCTTAGAATTGCAGCTGAGCTTATGCAACAACATGCGCCGTAAACACACTAGTACAGCGGTATGGTAAACCCTTGGCCATTGGAAAATGGAAGGAGCAGCCAAAATTAACGGCCTAACGTATCATGCTCCTTATATCATATCAACAATCCACATTTACTGTACTATATTAAAAACGAATAGCAAGCTTGGAAGGCAAAAAGAGAAGAAGAACATTAAAATCTAGTGTTAAAGGATTTGTGAATATGGGGCCATTAACATATTACGTCACACTAATTTTGGCATTTTAGACACCCACCCACCCCCTGTCACACTTTGTCACAAATTCACGACTACCCACCCATAATGTGTGGCATCGCATTATGAATTTCAATACGATATTTTTCTGCTTTCGTAATAATGTGTTTATTATGTCTTGTTTGGTCTCAAAATGGCATCAAGATAGGATTGCAGGATTATTTTTCGACTTGACGCGAAGTTTCTTCTAAAAAAGGGGCAGACTTGCTATTATGAAGCAAAATGTGCTAAATATTGAGTTGTTTGAAAAATGTGACATCACACTGCAAAAACAACCCACCCACCTCTTGTCAAACTTTGTCACAAAAATCAAGACTCCTCTTGCGTGATGTAATATGTGAATAGCCCCGAAGGGAAAGTTAAATAATTTCTTTTGTAACAAATCTCTTTGTGGCAATAATCTATACTCAGTAAGGACAGAATACACTGCTCTTAGGGTAGAATATCTGGCATCTGAAATGTATAAACTAAATCGGTTAACCTGCTCTTCCCAGCCACTAGCATGAACTACTGAACAGTGTGCATTGATAGAATTAGGCAGGTTTTTTTAACGTGCAGTTCCACACAAAATGCGCAGTTCCACACAAAATGCGCAGTTCCACACAAAATGTGCAGCTCCACACAAAATGCGCAGTTCTAAAAACACTTGTGCAGCTCTGATGGAAAAACTGTGCAATTCAAAAGTTCATTATAAAGTGACCCAATGATGTTAGAAAGAAAATTGCAGTACAAATAGTAGATTTAGGCGTGAAATGATAGGAGAAACACAACCACGAATGGGATTATAAGAGATAGTAGCATTCATCTATCCCTTTTCACTAAAAGCAGGGAGACCGACCCCATCTGCAACCAATATTTAATTCTTTTACACAGCATCATTAGACTTTATGTGCGGTTCTAAATTTTTCTTCAAAAAATCCCTGGACTTATGAGTACAAGTGAAAATTACCTTATTTTGGTAAAGAACTCCTGTAATAATAACAACAATAGAGATATACAGGTAAAGCCTTCTCAGTGCCAAGGGGCACTGTTATCAATAGATTCCTGTGCCTTAAAAAATGTCCCTTTCGTTTTTAGAATGTTTCTTAATCTCTTGTTATATACCCCAATGCAAAGCAATGAATTTATCTGTTACAAACAGTAAAATCCACTAACCCGCCAATCAAGAGGAGCCCATTAGACGTTAAAAAAAGTAAAGGTAGTCCCGTATACGTTCGTACGTAGGGGAGTGCCTGTTAGAGAGGACGCTTTTGCTGAGCCATCGGCATGTGAGGCAGGGTGGCCAGTTCCTTTCCTCGCCGCCTTTATCTCCCCAGTGTTCCCACTGGGTACCCATTTGCTGATGGGTGAACAGTGAGCGAGCGTTCAGTCAGGGCATAGAGTCGGGCTCGAACCGTAGACCTTCCGCATGGGAGGCATGCGCTCTAGTCACTATGCTACCTCGCTCGTTCACATTAGACGTTACCCAGATTAAATACAAAGTATGAATATAGCAAAATCTTAATGCCCAAAAGGAACAATACCAAGAATGCTAACATTACTTGCACTGACACCCCTAGGTTATATGACAGTAAACCTAGAGAAGGGCATCATCTTTATGGTTTATCGGTTAACCCAATGATTGATAAGAGTCATGCTTCTAAATAACTTTAGTAGACAGTGATTTTAGCAATGAGTGGCGTCACATGTAAGAAGATAACAGAGACACCCCGGTAGGCAAAATGGGAGCCTCAAAATAATGGCATTACTAGTTGCTCTGTCAAGGTATACGTTGGCTTCACCTGAATATAATGCCACGTTGAAGGTTACATTTGTAACGTTAGCCGTATTCATAATATTAAAGCTACATTTAGTTCAATCAGCTCATTGTACCGTAATATATTATTCTAAATTATGAGAAAGATCTAGTCCATTGGAAGTAAATAATCAACAAAATGCGAATTGAAACCACGAATTAATTTCTTATACAGTTTCTCTCCGTTATTCAAAGAACCTAATGAAAAATCAAAATGCAAGCTAATTTGTTTATCGATACTGCTGGAGACACCGGCAGCTTCAAACAAACGCTAATATTAGTTTGTGCTGCAAAAACAACCAGTAACTGTATGTGAATTACGAGTCGGAAGTTGGCTGTCCATTAGGGGGACGCCTACTAGCATTTGGGTTTTTTCAACGTCCCAAAGCTTATGTACACAATGTACAATACACAATGTTCATTCACCTCACACTCAAATTTTCCGGCCCAACCTTAACTATTGAGGTATCACTTCTATCAGGTGCCTGCCTAAGAGTAAGGATATTTCAAAGAGTTAAAATTTGGTTTTCCCTTCCATGTTATTAAATTGAACGAAAAGCTCGCGGGGTCCAGCTGCAAACCAAATTGTTCCACCCAACAGTTCCCAAATCTAAAAAGTGTGGGTTGTTTTCCCAAGGTTTATATGCATATATTTTCTCCGACTTTTCCTGGCTTTTTTCTTGCAAATTAAGGCTTTTTCCCTGCTACATTTCAGAAATACAAAATATTTTTTCTGACCAGCATGTCCTGCAAGCAAACAAAAGCTGGCTTGCGTTTTGGCATGTGTACAGAATGTGTAGAGTCATCAAATGGGCATTAAAGAAATTATTTGTATGAATGATAAAATTTCCTGAATTAATTCTGACTTTCTTCAAGTTTCAACAAATCTCCTGCCTTTTCCTGACTTTTCCTGCCGTATGAACCCTATTTCCACGCCAATTTTCAACAGACTTTCATAGTTCCTACTGTGTCTTAAAGTGCAGTTTTAAGATCTACAGTTCCACTACAGCCTTATGGTCCCAAATTTAAGGGGCAGATTTTCTACTCGATAAAACTTGTCCTACGAAATCCAACCATGAGACACATCGCTATATCTTGTGACCTAGCTAGAAATAGAAATAATGGAGATGGAGTAGAGTTGTCTTTGCAAACTGCATGCTGTTTGAGTGGGAAAAGTAAAGGTGCGGCTTTCCTAGTAAGACAAGGCATTGCGTTTTACAAAGAATTAATATGTGTAGGCGGACAGTGTTGGTGGTGAACAAGCTCAAAATTCTGTGTGAATCAATAATCCGTCTTGTTTCAACACAATCTTACACCTCCGGTCTATTTCACCAATACTACATAGTCTAAAGTCTTAAGGCAACTATTCAAAAACACCAATCATATTGCCTTGCATAGCAAAATCAAATTCCAAAAAAGGCCAGCACTTTAAGAGCTTTCATGTGCCTGTAATAATACTATCCTGACAATTAGAGGCTTAAAAATGTGCTTAGAAGATAATATAGGTGGAAAAACCTCTTAACAGAGATAAATTAGCTAATAGTTCAGGCGAACAAAACAGAATAGCTAATCGTGAAAGGAAAGTTAAGGTTAAAGCAACTGATTGGATATTTTGAATATTGTAGTTTATCATTTAAGATGAAGATTGTATATATGGTGTCAAAAATAAGGTCAATGAAATAATAGAAAAATTAGGCAAACCTTTCGGCGTGTACTTAACAACAAGCTTGACAGATCCTGCAAAATGAAAAATTTGCTTGTATTTTTGTTTGTGAGACACCTAGCAAGTTTTGCATTATGAAGTGCTTGAAAAATACAATTAATCCTATCAAAATTACTCGTAAGAAACCTGAGTTAAAATTTCAGGCCGATTTGTTTCTTATGGCAGGGTAAATATGATGTCATCTGGCAGGCTGTAGTTTCTTATAAGTCAGTTTCTTACTGATTCGTAGCACTTAACAATCATATGCTGATTCTACTGCCTATTTTAAACACTCAAAGAGACTCAGGACTGTAGATGCAGGACAAGAGTTTCTTATAAACTAGTTTCTTATAAAAATACTTGCAGTTTGTTAGCCTTTAGTTACTGCCACGCCCATCGTGTAATTCGAAACAAAGAAAACAACCAGTTTTTCTACACAGAAACTTGAATCTGCATGAATTTCTATGTCAAACTCTGCTTTTTGAATGTTGAGATATGGCCATTTCACTCCAACGAGTACTAAGCCCATCAAAAAATTAAGAAACTTTAGTACTATACTCAAGAAAAATTAAGCAACTGTACAATATCAATTTCCTTAATAAAGAGTACATTGACTTGCTTCCACTCCTTAATTTGTACGATTTTCGTTTGGAAAAGACTGTAACTTGCTATTTTGATCTGCCTGGACATTTTTCGTGATGTTGAGTGGTTATGTCCACCCAGAAGTGTTCGGCTTTCAAACAATAAGCTGGGTTTCAGTCTCGGAAATAAGAACTAACTAAGAAACTTCTATTCTAGAATACTAAAATGCTGACGTTATATTAAGAAACTTTTAGTACTAGTGCCGATCCAAGTTTCTTATAAAAAAACGTGTATATAATAGAGGCAATATAACAGAGTAAAATGGACTGGGGCGAGTTTAACAATCATCTGCTGATTCTACTGCCTATTCCAAACACTCAAAGAGACTCAATTGGTGCTGGCTTTGATGATGTGTATTTAATAATAAAACTAATACCAATAATTTACACATGTTTTTCACAGGTTTTCGTTAAAACGCTCCAAATAGGCCAGCATTTAGCTGTGAAGGGCATTTTTGTCATAATTCTGCAAGCTGATTGGTCAAATAGGCTGGGAGAAAATAGACTTGATCAGAGCTCTCAACCAATCAAACATTTGGCGGCTATGCTACGTTAGTCAGGCAATAAAAATTTCTGCTATCGACGAAAGGTCTGTATAAACGTAAAAGCAGACAAACAGAAATCTAACGAGAGGAAAATAAGAGAGCTAAAAGTTCATGAATCTTGAAATTGCAATCAAGTCCTATGTAAAAATCAGCAGGCTTGCAAATTAAAAATCCATAGTTTTGATTTAAGGTTGCACACGGTGGACCAAATCCACATTTATTTTAGGTCATGGTAAAAAGATACAGCGGAGGTGAAGCCTACAACCAACTTAAACTCATTCTGGACTGCCTAGGATGCATAAATATAACTTGAAAAAGCTCTCATTTACCTAAATAAGGATGGGAAAGATTGCTTAAATAATGGATGAAAGTAGTAGCAATACCTTGGGCAGCTTTCAACAATTCAACCGCTTTTTCATGATTTTCTCCTTCGACATTCTGTAAGAAAATATCAAATGATTACACATAAACATCATTTGTATCACGGTCTTCAAAATGACAACCTATAACTTCATTTCCACGGCGCCTATTTCAGTGCGCTATTGGCAGGGACACTAGAGCGCTTTTAAAACAGGGGGGCCAAAGGGAACAAAAAGGCATCGAAGGCCATAGGGTGCGCATAGCAATCCCCCCACTTTGTGTCCTTCCTTGATATTGCTCACAGTAATAGGTTTCTTGAGTAGAGTTTTGAAATTTCAAACATTTACAAAGCACTTTCTTGTAAATTCTGTAGTTGATGTTTTGCAGAAAATGCATTCAATACGCAATACACCTCAAATGGCGTTCCCTTCATTCTCCAAAATAAAGAAGGGCGTGGTCCCAACAATGTTCTAAGGTACTAATATCAAGACGTGAGGAAAAAATCTTCTTGAAGCACGCACCGTGCTTTCATTATTGCAAACAGTCTATTGCTAATTTCTGTCAGTTGACTATCAAAGCTGTGGTATTAAAACTACACCCCTTGAAGTCCATGAGCTAAAGGGCATTCCCCAAAGGAAAGCTGAGAGCATGCGTAGAAGGTGTATTTTCAGTTTGCTTGATTTTGGGCAGTGCAGTGGGACAGTGCATGGCTCCGCATGGCAATAGATTACTCGGCTAATGATTGATTATTAACTTCAAAAGCTAAACAATAGATTTTAACAACGTGGGGAGTGCTCTGTACCCTCAACAATTACTGCGGCGACCTAAAAACATCAATAGGTTTTAGCCATAAGTCCAGAATTCATTGTCCCTCCTGCGCAACCACAGTTACTAAACATGAGGCATTGCTATTACTAGCAGGTATACGCATATCAAAATACAACGAAAATCGAACTTTACCACTCCATTCACCGCAAGAAGTTGGTCACCACGCTTTAAACCACCTTGCCTGAGCAAAAGAAGACACATAATTGACAAGAGACTCTAACTTGCTCTGAGACAATATTTCATATCACATCTACAACATGCTTAAAATACAGGATGGCAAAAACTTCGGGTATTCAATTTGATCAGAAACTTGCAGTTCAGTGTTGGGGCTGGTTGTCTACTTTTTGGCGCCGAATTGTAGGGGGGCCTGATTGCAGATTTTCGAAAATTTCACCACCTTTTCCTATTTATTAAATAACCTCCCAATTAAGCAATTTTGAAGAAAATCCACCCCCTCCATTTTACTAACCTAAATATTTCAAAGTTTTAAAAAGGATAAGTAACTACAACATATTGAATTTGTGAAAGCAAATCAATATTAACAACTATGGGAAATCAAAACAAACTATAAACTCTTAAGTTAAAACGCATTTCAGGAGAGGTATATGACTTTAAATAATCTCGCACATTTCATGAGAAATTAAAAACATCACAAAGGCATAAAAATTAATCAAAAACATCAAAATAAATCCCAAAAATCCCGAAAATCATATCAAAAATTATTAAAATCGCATAAAAATTCATGACAAATCGCAACAACCTCGAAAATTTTTTACGAGTGATACACTCCTACGTATCATCATCTAGCAACCCTAGTAGCAATAGATACTAGGGCACCTAAATTTCACCAACAAAGCTCTTACAAAACCGATGAAAGATTACAAAAAACAGCAAGTATCTGGGAAAGTTCCATATGGTGGGCATTTATTACAAAAACTACTTGTGCAAGCAGCAGGTGACTTGCGATAATGGTGGGAAAACATCACTTTATAACATATTCTATTAAGTTCATTATTTCATTTCTAATTTAAGAACGCGATTGTTTGGATTACTCTTTGGCAGCGAATATAAGGGGGGTTTACTAAGGACGGGGGTTAGTATTTTTGCTAAAAGTGTATAAATTGGGGGGCTGTTAATAGTTGGGGGTCAACGTTCAGTAGATAGCATGGGGGCCCATACATTTCAAAATTATTGCAATTAGTTACTAACGTTGTGGTGGTAAATAGTTTGTTTTGATTCCATTAGTTGTTAATAAAGATTCGCGTTCGCAAAGTCAATGTTTTTTACTTACTTATCCTTTTTAAAACTTTGAAATCTTTCGGATAGTAAAATGAGGAGTTGGATTTTCTTCAAAATTGCTTAGTTAGGGGGTGTTTAATAAATGGAAATGGGTGATGAAATTTTCAAAAATCTGCGATCGGGAACCCCCCCTACTATTCATTGCCAAAGAGTACAGAAGGTGAGAAGGATCATTATAATTTGCAGAATGAGTGGCCAAGCGGCCCAGCCAGTTCCATTAGCTTAATTGAAGTTAAGCATGGCTGTGCACGGTCAGAAACTGGATGGGCGTCCTTCCAGATGAACGACCAAAATAGCTCACTCCACCGTCCTTAGGAAGGGACGTTAAGCTAGGGGTCCCATGCCTGGATGCGGCATGCATAGTAGGCCTAAATTAGCTGAATAAGCTAGGTATAACAGCCAACTCAAAATAAACAACAACAACAAGCGCTAATAACAGGAAAGTTTGTCTTGTCTGCAAAAGGCTTAAGATTCTAGCCTTAAACGAGGCCTGAATATTTGCTCGCTGTCTTCTTGGACCTCAAGTGACATTGAGGAGAAGAACTCCTATTTATTTATACTTCTAATTATTTACAAGGAACATTTCTTGGGAAACGCAGCTGTATAATGAACTTTGGAAGAAAGGCCAGGACAAAAAACATTGTAATTCTTTTCAGTTCTTTAATGCGACATTATCCATACAAAGATATGACTTTGTCTCGGAAGACGAGTTGTCTCGAAACGTCCTTCAAAGTTATGTCTTAATGTGGATATGTCTAAAGTAAAACGGTATTTCCTTCAAGTTTATGTCTGTGTATGGATATGTCTAAAGTGCAGTCTGGAAATGTCGCACTAAAGAACTGAAAATAATTACAATGTTTTTCGTCTTGGCCCTTCTTCTGAAGTTTATTTGCATGGACAATTAAACAACGATACCAAACGGAGGAAGATGTTCCTCTTGGCCATTACACAAAGGGAGCGCCCATAAAGCATGGGTGTCATTCATTGAGTAGGTACGCACAAATGGGGGAGGGCGGTCGAGCGAAAGTATACGCCATGTGTACAAGGAGGGTGGACGCATCTAAGTACATAGGTAAAAATTCCCTTTTTGCACGTATTTTGTAATATTTTCATATGCAAGGAGATTTTATCATATTTTGTAGTTTTTGACGATAATTTTCATTACTGTTCTATAAAACGTTTGCTATAATTATTTTCCTGTCTCTCAAATGCTTTACAGTGTTTTTCTCTATGGAATTATTGATTGGATATTTAAAAACATTCCCGTTAGAAATGGGGGAGGGGGTCAAATAAGTAAGAGTACATACGCAATGGGGGGTCGTTGCATTGGTACATGTGAGGAGGATGGGGGAGGGGGGTCAAATTTTTGCCATTCTGGTACGTACGTACTAACTGGATGACCTCAAGTATACTCTCCGGGTTGAGTAAGGGAGAAAGGGGTAGAAAATGGGTAAAGCAATGCTAAAGGAAAAACTTCACACACTAGAACAAGGGGAGTTGGTAGGTACACGGGGGGCTGGTAAGTCAATAGAGTGGGTTGGTCAAAATACAATGAATTTATTTAAGAGAAAAATATTGCAAGGCAAAAAGCTGGCGGAAGCACGTCAAAACCAGATGGCCTAAGAAAACTCCAGTCCCATTAAGTACTCCAAATGTACAAATCAGATATTTGATTCACCCTCTACAGCTGCCTCATAAAATAATAACTCCAATGACATTTAATTGGCTTATGGAAAGATGTATTTAGACTGCCTTGAACAGAGCATTCTTGTGGGATCATGGACCTGAATAATACATGATGCAAACCCAGAACTGAAAGCTTGAAGAAAAGTGCATATCTTATGGTGTACCTAGACATCAAGGTTTATCTACAGGGCGTCATAGGGGCCAAAGTCCCAGTTGGAACATGGTAGCTTCCATTCAAAAGGTGAAGAACTCTTCTCAGAGTTTTGTTAAGTTATAGTACCTTGTTGATGGCATTTTAACCCCCTCCCTTCAAAGAGTTAGCTCCTCTGTTGGAAAATTCCCAGTGCAAGGCCTGTTAGACATCTTCAAGTGGAGGTAGTGTACAAAAATGACCAATTTACCAAAGAAAACCACTATTACCATTCCAACAAAAAACATTTCCAATTTACTGACCTTTGATGCCACTTTAATGACAACCTACCCATTCAAAAAACATGTACTAAACAAGTGAGGTGTCCTGCCTCTCTTAAGCATGCCCCATTAAATATGCCTGTTTACATATATCTGACCTCTATTAGGACACATTTATTACAAAGCATAATTATAGCATAAAAGGGGCCATATAGTGATCAACAAAAAGTAATTTGTTAATTTGACAAAAGTAGCCAACCCTGTGAAAGTACAGCTGATACATTGAAATCAACATAAGAAATGTTCCTTGAAGTAGACAGCAATCCATTGTTTGCCAACAATGATACTGTAGAGGATAGGAATTGTAATGGTGATGATGGTAAAGAAATTGACATTTGTATTGAAGTTATTGACCTTGAATGAACTCATAACCTATGTACTATGGCCATATAGTTTGTTTGGCTCTTAAATTTATATGTATTTTTTAATTAAGCTGTTAGAACTATAGTACTAAAGCAGCAAGAATTTAAAGTGTCCACCCTGAAAAAATCAGCTCCATTGAAAAGCACCCACCCAAGAGCATTAAAAATTTTTAAAGTCCCTGGGCACCTTTTAGAGGAAATATGGACAAAAAACAGGTGAAATGTGAAATAATGCCATCAATCACAAGAAGGAAGCCCTACCTATCAGCTACACCTCCTGGGATGATTCTTGAAATGTAGATAGGAGAATTTTGCTCCTTCCCGCCCATGACATTGAATCCAAGTCCTTCTTCTGTCTGCAAAAAATTGCAATGGAACCAAAACAATACTATAGAATTTATGATGCTACAATAATGTGCTAATGAATGGTTGCAAAAACACTGGCACTATACATGCTTCTATGAGAATATATGTATATTTTTAAAAATAACATATATATATATATATATATATGTAAATATATTTATTTATTTATTTATTTATAAACTTAATGTATACTATTCCATAGACTGGAGTGGTGAAATACAGAGAAATTTAGCACTTGACTCACTTTTGGCAGCTCAACAATTCTTGGATGAGCATGACCTTCACTTGCAGCAAAAGCAGCAACAGTTGCCTAAGAAGAAAATAAAATACTTTACAAAACTTCTGCCAAAAATATTTACATAAAATATATTCATATTAGAAACAAATGAATTGTACCAGGATTTCACAATGGCACAGCACATAACAGGCTTTGAAATGAGCAAATGCTACGCACTTGATCAATCAAGCTCCTCAATTCATCAGGGTACTTGATCAAGTTCCTACACTGTTTCAGCAGTGCAGTGCTGGCAGGGGGTGGGGGCATGTAGTCCCATGAGAACACATTTTGAGGGGCAACAAAGTGATATTCGAACATATTCTTTGAGATCAAAAAGGACTCCATTGACAAATTGCCTATACCTGTTAATGAAGGTAAATTTGTGAAGTGGTGAGCTTGTTTTAGTACATATCTTTAAGATAAACAATTGATTGACTCTAGGAGCTTGAATAATCAAACCAGTACAATTTGCAAGGCAAGTGTGGAAGTGTTCACACTTGATCAAGCACCTCTCAGTGCAAGGCCTGCATAGCTCTCTACTTCAAGTGCAAGGAGCAACTGTAAATGATACTGAAATATAAGCTCTACTGTAAACTAAAAAGAAAATAAGGTTGACTGTAAAATCAATGGCTTCTATTTACTCAACAATAAATAACTACAGAAATATAGATATATATATTTAAACATGCAGACACTTGTTTATAGCCCTTGGGGCCAAGAATCATAAAAAATGACACTTGAGGTGTGAGAGCATCTACCTTGGCAGTAGCATTGGCCCTGATTTCAGCATTTCCTTCCACATCAACTGTTTCATAAACATGTTCATAAACCTTAAGATGGAGAAGATAAATTATGTAATAACAGATGCAGTCAATAAATATAATCATGCATGTGTTGGGACAGAAAATGACAAAATGGAAAGTAACTACATGTGAGAGAATGATTTGCAAAATAAAAAATGGAATTAAATGAGAGCAAAATAGCAGAAAATCTATCTCCAAGAATGATGAGAGCTTTGAGGCACAAGATAATATAAAACAACAAGAAAAAATTAGCCTACCTCCTTTACTGACTGACAAAAACTGCTTTCAAGCACATTCTTGAGGTTAATCAGTTTCTGGGCAGGCAAATCACTCCCTACAAGAAAATGGCATGCACTAATGTTTATTCAAAAATAGCATATAATATCTACAGTAAATTGAGCAAAGCAGATATAACTCCCTTTGGAATAGAAGAAAAGAAGATATACTAGGTGAATTTCAACTTTACTAGAAAATGTCATTATCTAGCAATATAGCTGCTAATAATATATAATGGCTGCAGATGCCAGAATTTAAGGCCATAAAGATTTACACCTATTTTCCCAGTCTGGGCTTCAAAACCCAATTCTAGAGTTCGAAACCTCTGCTTTAAACATTCCTGATGGTTACAAATGACTGCTAAATACACAAATTTCCTTGCAAGAGATTAAAAACAATGTATTCTTACTGTCACTTAGCTCATCAAGTAATTCTATTGCTCTTCTTATGTCTGAAAATGAACAGAAAACATAAAACAGTCATAATGCAAATAATATTCATGTGTTTGATCTTCTAAGCATTATTTATAGGGTGGAACTTAGTACCTTTTACTCTCTATAAAAAGACAAAGGGGATTACCAGTCTCAGTACTAACCATAAAATTACTTGCCCAGCAAAGACAACTATAATCAACAAATGGAATAAAACAGGATTGCTGAGCATTATTTAAAAATAATGGCAAAAACATTCATGAGTGTATGTGGAAAAGTCAATATTTGAGACCTACAGCAAAAAGTATGGCAATATTTGCTGCCCTTATTACGGAACATGAGAAGCAAATAATTGCTTCTCTTGTTCCTAATATTTACAAAGCCGATTCTAGTCAACAACAGTCTGTAACAACTGCTAACTACAATAGAGATGGGATTCCCATTCTCGAATGGCAATGCTCATAACTAATACCTGTAACACTTTTCTCTCTCAAGCATATGAATTATACTGGTTGTTGTTTGGCATTCTATAGGGCCTACCCCTTTCCAGCTAAATCTCATAAAAAATTTCAGGATATGGTCCACCGTGATTCCTCAAAATGCTCACTTGAACTGCTCTGGGGTAAGAGAATCAAGCTTGAAAAACTTTTAAGATTATGTAAAATATATGCACAATTACAATCTATCAGGTGTACTTGAATATTAATGCATGGGCTAAAGTACTGTTCTAAATTGGCCTAGAAACGCTTGCCCTTTGCTTTCTAGAATACATTCTATACGAATACAGAAAAGAAGAGGGCTTCATATTTATGAAATGAGGAAATGGTGTTTACATCTAAAGCATATGCCATAAATCTAGCCCATTTTCTTGAAAATTTATTAGGAAACAGATAAAACCTCGTACCTTTAGACAGAGTGAGGGGCTGCACTGCCGACGCCATATTGCAAGGATTAGTCCATGGTTTGTACGCCTACCAAAAGTAATTTACTGACCATGAAGATCATATTTTTTAACATTTTGCCCCTTCCTTCCCATTTTCTCTTCTGTTTCTTTTTCCGTTCCTTCCTTCCGTTCTCTTTCATTTTCTTCTTTCCTTTTATTATTCCTCCTTCTTTTTTCCTTTTTCGCTTTGCTCTTCTTCACTTTTCATGCATTTATTCCCGTTTTCTTTTCCTCCTTTCTTTCCCTTTCTCTTCTGGTTTATAAATCCCATTTAAATACTGTTTATATATGTTTATATATTTTATGTATAGTATTTTGATCAATGACTTAATAGAAAATTTTTGTCATTGTATCGGAACTTTAGTATGGAAAATATGCCTTCAAGAAATGCCAAAAGATAGCAATGCAGTACGACAATGGTTTTCAAGCGGCGTTCCCCGGAACCCTAGGGTTCCACCAGCACACTCAAGGGGCTCCGCCAACAGTTATACAATATGCGAACATGGGTTCCTCGAGCCACTGGGACACATCCTTGGGGCTCAGCTCCACCAAAAAGTTCGAAAACTACTGCTCTACGAACTACTGTAAAATTTTTAACAGGGTCTCTGACACTTGATATATTGGTCTAAGTGTATTTAGTTGGGTATCAAAAAGAGATAGCCAGCGTGCGTGAGCTTAAGGACGTGCGGGAGTTCCATGATGTGCAGTAGTCAGGGCCGCGTTTATTTCTCTTGGGCCCTGGACACAAGGTTGATTGGGACCCCATTCAGATGCAACAACATCGATTTCGTGACGTCTGCAAAGATGTAGAAGTTAGATCTGCGCAATTAAGTCAAGAATTACATACTACAATATTCTTTCCATAGTACAGTTTAGAGCTAGGGCCTGAGGGCTTACCCCCAGAAAATGTTTAGAATTGCGCTCTCTACGATATCGAAAAATACCCCTTTGCAAGACAGATGTGCTAATTTCTTATCAGATGGTCAGCAGAAAATTCCAAAAGAAAATAGCTAGATACCAAATGATCAAAATGCAAAGTACATATTATTATTGTATATATGGCAATTTTGCAAACTGTTCACGTAGAAACTTTACGTTGTATACTCAAGCTTTTACTCGATTTTACCTCTTTTCCCCCCAATTCCTTGGGGCTTGGAGGATACCTCTGAGAGGACTTTAGTTCTGGCGCGAGCATTTAGGACTGGATGCCCTTCCTGATGTCACCAATGGCATGTAGTGGGCCTCGAACCCAGGACCATGTTGGTTTTAGTCGAGTGCATTACGGCTGCTGACGTTATACACTCAAGTACAAGGGAAAAAGTGCTCTATTGTGTAACAAAAGGCAACGCACCCACAGTCAATATGATATTGATTGATAAAAATTTGGAAAAAATAAAAACACTTGTACAAAGATATGTGTTTTGATTTAATACAGAAAATTCTTTGCCACTTGCCACCAACACAAACACCCTTGCCTGAAGAGCTTGGAATTCAATTCATGCTCGGAAAACATTGCTCATATTTCCCCAAGATTATCGATATAATTTGGGTGTCTTGAGGAATCGAGAGTTCACTGAATAACTACGCGTGTTGAAGTTTTTGAAGTATATATCAATAAAGAAAAGCAAATTACAGCAACAACATACACACAATAACTCCAAGAGTTCTCAACTCAAATACTTCCTTGAAGCGTAATGTTCAATGTTAATGTTCTTCTCTCTTCGTATTCTCGAAGCTCATCGTTCTCCACTGTGTCTCAACAACCCCTTTTCTCGTAACTCGACTCATCCATGCCCATGCTCCATGTCACATGATATAGCAATTTAATGCAATTCATAATAATTGTAAAAGAAGACTAAAGTCGATAGTGCCTAATAAGATTTCAAACTCCGGCTTGGGGCCCCATAGTTTCAAGAATTCTAGGGGTCCCATGGCCGCGTGTCCAGTGTTGGTAAGTGCGCCACTGGCAGTAGTAGCATGCCCCCACTTCTAACCAAAATACACATTTTTTATAAGAATGTATATTGGTCCAGTACTGACATTTTCTTAACTTTTTCACGATTCGAGCATCAAAACTTTCTTAAGATTTTCGTTTTGCGCATGTCCATTAATGGAAAGTGAAAAAGTTCCATGTACACTTGAAATGATGGTAAATCCTAATAAATAACAGAAGTTAAACTGTTAGAGGGTAGCCAACATCACATACATGACATTTTGTGCACAGGTCAATCAAGACTTAAATGCATAAACTCTCTAAAGAAATTTTGTAAGTCTCAAAAATCCAGTAGTTAACTTTCCTAACGTTTTAAGCAGCTGAGTACTGCGTTTTATAAACCGCTTTCTTATGAAAACTCGTTTATCGCTCCTTTCAATATCTTCACTCACGCTTGTTGGGCCTTAAACCTGAGTGTCTTTCTCTACTTACCAACTGCACATTTTTTTAAAAGCAACAAACTTTCTGCCTTCAGCCTATAGGTTCTCAATATTTTTACCAAATCCAGCCTCGGTTGTTTCTTAAATTTCTTAAGCTTACAATAACAACAGCAACTGTGATACAATAAATAAAATTTTCAGATTTTGTGAAGCATGTAATGGATGTTGTATCTAGTTTGATCAAGCACTTTCTTGTGTAAACACCTTTTCAAGGTAACATTTGAAGCTCAACCTACCGTGTTTCTTATGTATTGCTTAACTTTTGCCTAATTTCAGCCTCATGTTTCTAATAGAAATGTTCCTTATAAAAAAAACCATGCAGAGTACGTACTTTACAAGTTGAAATATAATTAATACAATTTACTAGTAAAAATAGTTTTTGTAAGTTATTGTTTAAAACTCAACTTGCCTGTGTTTCTTAACTGTTTCTCAACTTTTGCTTTATTTCAGCCTCATGTTTCTTATAGATATGTTTCATATATAAAAAAACTTGTATCGCAAGAATCATGAATTGAAGCATATGGAAGGTGACCAGAGCTACAAAGTCTGCAGATTATACAGGTACACCAAGAGCTGTTCCAAATCAGAAGTTAGGCCTATTCTAACAGCAAAACAGTCCAAACGTGGTAAAGTGCCCTAGGAGAAACACTGACTTAGCTGTCCACCGCACTTGCTTATCAGTATGCGAATATCCACAGAACAGATAAAAGTGAAATAACATATAAACTGGGAATAGCTGAGAAAGTCCGATGCAACATTGCCTACGTGTATGACTTACGTTAAATTGCTTTACCCCTTGCTTTCTGTTTGGAGGGGAGGGAGGAGCAGCTTTAGAATACCTTTTAAAACTGCCTTAATTTTTGCTATGCAATGGTTGCCTAGTTTATGCTGAAAAGAGAAAAAACTACAATTACGGGGAGCCAGGTGTTGCATCCAAGCCAAGCGGAGCCGCAGAGTAAGGATGCAAGATTGCATGCGGCTCCATAGCCGCAAGCTGCCGGCCGCTAGGCTATCATTTCCAACACCAGTTTGTTTGTTCATACATTTCTTTTTGATTTCACCCCCTGCGACACGGGAGTAACCACTGGCAACACGCTTTTCTAACAAAATCATCCAACTTGTGAAGGGATACGAAGCAGCCACAAGCCAAAGGATTTAGAATCTCTGAATACATTGTTGACACTAGAAATTCCTGACGCTGCTGAAGAATTAAGGAAACATGGCTTTGAATTCTGAAAATTAAGCTTTCTAATGAACTATGAAGAAGCCAATCAATTATGTAAACATTCGAATCGACTTCACTACAAGCTCGGCTCCACTTCTAAATCAAGTCTCTAAAAATCTAACTCAAAATTTGTTAACAATGGTCAAACCTTTGTGGTAATAGTACACGGACGCAGATTTCAAACAGCACGCAGCCCCAATCAACGTAGTGTAGTGCTACTAGCAAGTTCAACATTTGCAATAAGGAGTTGTATTGTGGCAGTATTGATTACTAACAATTTCAGCAAGCTTGACTCCAGGTGCAGCGCCATAAAGGGTGTGGCATAGTTGAAACTAGCCCAGATGCTGCTATATAATCAATGCTAATCATCATACCATATAATCAACAATGAGAAAGATCTCATTAGCCATGTAAAAGTGCAAATCGTCATACCTAAACAATACAAAACATTTAGAAAAGCAAGGTCGATACTTTGCGAAATGCGAACTCAATATAAACTCCTTTTTTAAAGAATACCTAGCGTTTTGCCCATCAAACATATTCTTAATTTTTTCTGATTTGATTCTAGAACTATTCTTAAATAATTCTTAAGTAATAAAGGTGTAACTTCGCCTAAAGATTTAAGGAATGTATTCCAATCCTTGTTGATGCTTTACTAAATCATAAAGCAAAGCAGGAGTTTATATTTGTATCGATATTGCAAAAGTACATCTAAAAGAAGTACATCTAATATTGTACCCAGTGGTGTGCCGAGACACCTGTTGGGAGGGGGCGTATTGACCAACTATTGTTACTAAAAGTAAAAGGTCACAGAAAATACTGTTACTAACTCTTTTGCAGCATGGCAGACCAACTTTCTTGCAAATTTGAAAATATTGGGGGCATCACGCCCCCACTCGGCAAATCCCTGATTGTATCCTACTGTATTATAACTTTGATACAAAAAAATTCTTTTCTCTTAAGGAAGCTTGAGCCTCGCATTATTCTTAAATGATTCTTCAATTCCTACTAACCATTGGCAATGCTTCACTATGGATGATGGGATAGGACTACTCCCTACCAAAAACAAACTTCGCAGTCCTACGGCTTCGCAGACCTACGGTTTCACAAGTACTTCTCTCAAGCTTGATCCAAGCAACTAAGCCATTCGTAAGTGCCATGTAATCTTAATCTAATAGATTGTTAGATTTTGGAGTCTTTCCATACCCTTGAGCTCATTCCAGCTCCCCAATAGTGCAATTGTGTTTCGCCTCTCCTCCTCTCCCCCCCTCCCAATAGTGCAGTTGTGCTTCTTTAGAAGTTATTTAGTCAAATCATACATCGGCCGTCATGCTCTTTTTTGGAAATATGCAAGCATGGTGAAAGTTGCTCGTCGCTAATCCCATGTTCACTAGTTCCAACCCTCAATTCATCATTAGTTTCCAAACCTAATTCATCCTTTAATTACTAATTTTCAGAAAATTTTCCGATCCCTCCCCCATTGCTTAGTACTCAATAGCAGCATTCAGCTATACGCAAAGATTCATGTTCTTCATCATAAATAATGAACTATTGCGTATGATGTCTGCTTTTAAGGCCCTTATTAATTATCAAAAAACAATCTTCAGTACACTACATCTAGAAAAAATATGCCTATCCTACCTTATGAGCTACGCAAGACAGGAGCGTAACTACCGTACTTTCATGAGAGGTTTTTGCCCTGCAGAAGTAGATTTTGCCCTGCGAAAAATTCATCCATAATATGAAAACAGATGTCAATAGAACACCCTTGCCGTGGTAATGAGTATACGGTACAACACCATGTGTGCCAAAGATGTAATTCCTCATTTGATTGACACCAATATGTACTTATTCCATGTAGAATGTCATACCAGAGACGTAGCTTCTGACTTAGTTATGCGCTAAGGTAATACGAATAACAACCCCCTATGTTTGGGAAGCGGAGAGGCAAGCTGGTCATATCATTAGATGACACAGAAAAGGCCTGTAGCTACTGTCAAAGAGCAGGGCGAGGAACATGGGGGTCTGGGGGCTTGAACCTAGTAAAAATTTTTGGGGCCACGCCCACTAGAACGTCGGAAAACGGCCTTTGGGAGCGTGGGAGAAAGTTGCTGTCATCATTGATCTTTGTGCTCAGGAAAACTGATCTTCTAACCTAGACGCGAAATTCGAGCCTGCAACCCTGACCCATCAAATTGGTGTCTTTTGCCTGTAGTCCAACGCTAGAAACAAAATTTCACGTTAGCGCGCCGAGGAATAGTCCAAGTCAGAACATTTACTGGAATTGTTGCACACGACACGACCCTGTGACATCATCGTTCCCCTGCAAAGGGGTGCAATTGCCCCTGCAAATTGCTCTCTTCTACCTGGTTGGGGGGATCGCACCCCATACCCCCGAGAATTTACGCCTCTGATGCAAGGAAATAACACTAAGTGAGGTCAGCCAATCAGCAAGATCACATATGGACATGTGACAAGGTAAATTACTTATTAGCTGCTGCTAAAATCTATAGACCAATAAAAGCTTGAGCGCACCATTAATAAATAACTACGGGACTTGACAAAATCCCCAAAGACTCCTCATCGAAATCCCTTCTGGTCCCAGGCATCAATAACAGGAAGGTTTAGATTTAGTACGAGTTCACCCCTCGCATAGCTCAATACTCGAACTCGTACTCGTATAGCAAATTCGTGTTTTTAGATATCTCCACCTTCAAAACGACCCCGGCATTTATTGAAATCAATAGGTCTGCGTCTATATTCAAAAGGTTTAGTGAATTGTAGGATACTAGAGGGTCCTATCGTACTCTGAAGATAAATACGAAGCTTCCCGTATCCCTCGAAAGCCAGTGCCTTCTTTTACTGAACTTTCGCTATCGTGAATGATGAATCGCTGTCTGAAATTCGCTTGAACAAGAATGATTCCGAGTCGTGAGGATGCTGGTGGATTATTCCTGAAATATTTTAGTAACGTTAGTCCCTCGCTCAACTGTGGAATATACGTTCTGTGAAAGTCTTTCCGCTTAGTCCCCTTTCATGGCTAGGCCCTTTCCAGAAGTTTAATATGCCCGAGTCGTTCCACGACAACGGTTCTTAAATATGCCGTCATATTGCGTTCCCTTTCAAAACAAGAGGTTGCCTTTGAACATTTGCTTTTTATCGAGGTAATTGCTTATGAATTGCACATTTATTTTGGCCAATATTACCAATTCCAAACTCGTTCTGTTCTGTGCGAGGTTTGCTGAGAAACTCGTATTGGACGGCTGCTTCGAGTACGAGTTGTGACGGTGATTCCCTCTCAATATGCGTAGATCGGTTGCGCAGTTGAAAACTCGTACTCCTACTCGTACTGGATCTAAACCTCCCTAATAACCCGTCCCTAATCTGTACGAGATTGATTATTTGAAGGAGACTTATATTCTGAAGTAAAGAATATCACCCGCCCTTCCCTTTAAAAAGGTCCCCTCTTTTCTGAACCCCCTAAACTTGGATTGCCTCTCTTTGATGTGACCTTGAAGAATAAAAACAACTTTATATCTAATAACCAACTAGATCTCATTAACAATGAAGTGCATATATTAAAATAAATTTAAAGATATGCTAACTAGCAGTATAATAACAAAAACGACAACCGAAGCGAGAATAGTCAGAATGGTGATTTCGGATGATTCACACACTAGATTCCCAAAAATGGGGAAGAGAGTTGAGAAAAAGAGTAAATTTGCGCATAATGTGGTCTAAGCAAGCATAGTCGTCCGTTTCAAGGGAGGTGGTCAAAAGTTTCGATAATTTTGGGGGGAAAGTGCGAATAACCCTACAGCAATCCTACAAGACAGAAAGTTTAGTCCAATATTGGTAAGATTTTTTGGTTTGAGAGAAAACGCCTCAACTTCGTTTTCAACAAGCAGTAAATTCTGGCAGCAAAGTGGCTTCTAAAAAGCAATTCTATCCGTGCAGTTCAGGTTTTTGTATCAGTAATTACTGAACAGGCAAAAAATTTCTATAATTCAAAAAAGCAATAACAACTCCGAGGATTGTTAACTACATTTAATTTCGTGGTGGGTAGGTATCATCTTCAACATCAACCTTAGTTTCCTTCTTCAAAAATTTCAATCTAGCACCTTGATTTCACTATTATCGCATCAGTATGACAATTCACTAAAGATGATATCACTTCCTCGGTGTATATAATATATCAATACACAAGCTGATTAAGAAATAGACATGCAAAATAAATGAAATAGTTAAGCATAAAATCAGTCTCTATGACAGAAAGCAGTGGCATCAGTACTACACTTGTTCATATGAAATGCTTCGGCAGAGACACATTGAAAATACCATGCCAAGAAGCTGCAAAAAATCGCAATTCAAGGATTAGGGAAATCGATAATTGTTTGGTGGCCATTTTAAAAATGCTTTCTAATAATTTCAAGTTACAGCAATGCAAATTTCGTAAACAGAAAGGGCTTTGAGATGAACTTATTATAAATCTACTAAACTCTTAGTAGCTACACGTCTTTTTATAAGAAAAATGTTTATAAGAAAATGTAGCTCAAATTGTCAAAATCTTAAGAAAATCATAAGAAAATCACGAGGTTCAATTTTCAATTAAACATTTTTATTGGCCAAAAATCGATAGATCGTCATTATTGCATTCACAATGTTAAAGATGGAATTCAAATTCAAGTATAAAATATTAATAACGAATGTGTAACCCATTTTAGCCAGTTTATTTCAGAAAACGTTTAGAAAAATTTAAGAAAATCTCAGGCTCAATTTCGGGAAAAGTTAAGAATATTGAGGCTCAGGCAAAATTATGGCTTTCTTATAAAAAAGACGTGTATCAACTAGCAGGGAAACGTTCCTAATGGTAGGATTCCAACCTATGCCTGCACGGTGCAAAGTCCACTGTACCTCCCCAACCCCCCACCAAAACATCACAATACAGTTTACAAATAAATAATAAAGTCAGATAACAGCGAGGTGTCGAGAACCATTAAAATCTAAGGTCAATGCAGAAAGAATAAAAAAAGTACTGGGGGATTTTTATATGCTATCGTATGAAGCATTTATGGCAGGTACAAGTCTGCAAATGCTTCTCAACAACAAAAATATGACGCAAGAATTCTGAGAGCCACCACAAGACAACCTTCAATTATTCACTCCTCTCAGATTCTCTAGACTGATAAAATTATTGTTCCTACAATACGACATAGCTTTTGGAGTGTCAAAAGCAACATTCTATACTGATATCATATCACCATGACTACGTTGACGTGGGGGACATTTAATGGCTGAGATCAATCCAACGAAAGTGAATCCCACGTCTGGCCCAGTCAAAGCATTACGCTGTCGTGCCCATGGCAACAATCGTGCAAGCATGAACTCTAATTGGCTAAGATCAATACTCTATCTTCGAGCCATTTCTACCAACGTTGACAATGACCGAGTTCCAATTGTTCCAACATTTTTGACCTATGTAGTGTCATTATCTGTCTAAAATTTCCTATTCTTCCTTTTATACTAGTAGGGGCGTGCCGAAGTAGGCATGTGGGGGTATCACACCCCACCTTCCACTTTCGCCAAGATCGTCGGTAATTTTATAGCTTGTCGGTAAAAGCCCGCTTTGCGATGATCGATTGTTGGTAATCCATAATAGTTCGTCAGATATTAATTTGTCGTTAGTATGGGTGTTAAAAACGCTCCAAAACATGTGAAATTGGCCTAAAGTTAGCTTCAAAAGCCGTTTGTTGACGAATTCGCCGCCTTCTATTGGCTGAGACGAAAAGGAGAATTTGGTTGTGAGCAAATGTATTAACCAATCAAGATCAAGATGCTGTTCGTCGGTACTTCTGGGACATTTAGCAGCTTTTCGGAAAAATTTCTGTTGTTACAACCCCACTCAAACGCTTGTCGGCACACCAATGTACAACAGGGTGGCCAACAACCAAATAAAATTTTATTCAGGGGATTTTTTGCCACGTTTCAAGGGTTTTCCAGGGGATTTTTGACGGTCTTCGAACAAAATTAATATTACGTATAGGTCTACTGGTTACCCATCCACGTTCCATTCCGAATTTTACTTGAAATGTTGTTTCCGTTGTTGAAAAAAGAGGCAGGCTGCTTGTCACACGACACACGGTACACTGGTTACCACCCTCCCCCCTCCACTAACTTCATAGACCCTCCTCCACTGTATTACGGGAATAACAAATGTAACAGCACTGCAAGGCCAAATATTGATGCTCGGAAAATCTGCTTCAGACCATAATTTTCAGGGGTGGGCTGTAATTTCAGGGTTTTCCAGGGGCAAAGAAAATCCAGGCTTTTCAGGGTCTTCCAGGGTTTGTTGGCTACCCTGCACAAGCATCGCTCACTGTCAGCACTTTAGCAGAACTCGCCCCCCAAGCATTTTTTCTGGCGCAACCATTGGCACTGCATACTAGCAACATAACCACGTGTTTCTTGCAATGGGTTCTTGGGCAATCAAACTTTCCTATACTGTCAGGGGTCTCAAACTCAATTAACCTGGGGGTCGCTGGAGGCAGTTTCTGGGTGTAGCTGGGCTGCATTAGGGATTCCACAAAAAAATCGCTAAAAAACATTTTCAACTGTCCACATTAACATGAAGTACCAACTGATGTCTAGGAATCGTGGAGTGCATGAGACTAGTGTGTAGCCTTGACAAGAGACAAGGATAGGAGCTGGCTGAAGGCCCTTCGGAGATCTGTAATAAAAGTTATAATGTTGTTTTAAAGGAGATTTTTGTACTTAGTTGTAATGTAATGTCTACTAAAATACCTGGATAAATGCAATGCCGATGCCAATTCCACCAATGATCGCAATGTGACTTTTAATGTAATCTTGCAAAGCCTTGGAGCATCCCTTAGAAGCAATAAAGAGAAATATTTTCAACTACAATACTACATTATACAGTATACTCCGGAAAATCCGGCATCCAATATTGCGAATTATTTCTATAATCCCTAAATTTTACGTAGTAAATTATACTGCTGATTCCGAATGTTTGGAGAGGCGAGTCAACTTCATCTGGACTTTCCGTTGTCATGACATCATTCATTCAATCATTTTCATTTATTCAAAATTCCATTCACTACACATTAAGTTATACTAAATAACTTTCAGTACATAACATGACAAAGACACAATAATACATAATGCAGAATAAACAACTTTCAATACATAATATGTAAAACTGTCTAATCTGCATAAAACATGGAATCTTAACGGAGGACTCTCCCAGTAGTTCGAAAAATAACGAGAGGGGAGCCCCCTCAGTTTTAAGTAATGAGTTGCTCAATAGCAGTGCATGTGGGGACTTTCTATACGCATGTAGAACTTTAATTAGTGTATAATTTAGCACTCATTCATTGATTCATTGCGAGAATTTATTAGCTGATATTTTTTAGAATTCTTGTGTGTTATTTTCGTGCCATATGATTTACGTAAGTAAGTATTCGTGTCTGTATGCTACGGAACTGAGTAGCTTGCGGTTCTTTTGCGCAATCAGTTAAGGCGAATATCTAGGCATTGGACTTAGTTTAAAAGCACTATTGCTTTCCTGATTTTTATGTTCATTCATTCGCTAATTGCTTGTATGTAAAGGATAGAATTATATACGCATGCATTCAGAAAATCGAGTTCGTTGCGTCTTGGACGGTAGCCGAGTGGGTGTATTATGAAACAGAGTGTTATGAAACGAAATTACAAGCAAAAAGTTGTGTTTTGAGTTGACTCATTCTTCGGTTCAACTTTACCTCCTCGAACTAGCTGAGTCCGGTTTATTTCCAAACAGTGCATTTGCTTTCCTAGCATATGTTTCCCAGAATTATACAAAAATCTAGAATGTGTTTTTAAGATGCTTTTTAAATGAATATTTAGAAGGTGAATTTCTTAACTCTACCGGAAGATCATCCACAATTTTGCTCCCATTAACGAATTCACTTCAATATCAAAGAATTGACATCAAAACCGTGCCATGAAAAAAACCGTCTGTGAGGAACGAGACAAAAAGCTCCATATCTAGCGGATTTTTCCATAAGTATTTCAATAACTTGCACCAGTGGTAACAACACGGGGGGACAGGGGGACTTGTCTCGCCCCCATTTCTCCCCTAGAGCGATTTCAAATTCGTCCAGTTTCCATGAGAAAATGTTGGGGATATGGTGAGGGACCTTAAGCATGATTTTGAACTGGGTGTGGCAACTAAATCGCATTGTAATTTTAGGGTGTGGCACCCAAAGCCAACTCCAGTCTGCGTTAGCTGGCGCCTCTGACAAGCACTCTTTTTGTGGGAAATGTTTGGTGAGAGGCTTCACTGTATCGACACTTTCCTTGCTTCAACTTAATTTAAATAGAACTAACGAAATTATTACGAAAATATGGCCGGAATTCATATGAAACGTCTCAGTTTGATTACCTTCAAGCTGTACAACATTATTTTCATCCAGATTTCCGCTCAATCCGGATTTTTACCGTACTCACGATTGATCCGGAATATCCGGAGCATACTACATAGCTATACGCAGGCCTTTTCATGAAAAATCGTCGCGCAAATCAGGTGATAAAAGTTTTTACTTCGTAGGCATCCACCAGAAGCGTCAAAAATATACAAGCTATGGGACTGGTAAAAAATTGAATCATAAGTGTTGGGAGCTAAATCAGGTTTTTGTGAAGTATCAACAAACAGAACGAGCAGGCAAGCAACAATTTAACTATAAACAATAAGACTCTAGAGCATGTGATAGATTATTACGTCATCTTTATCATGATTAGTCAGTGTGTTTGTTTTGCCCACCAAAAGTCGCGGTTTGATGGGCAAAACAAGCGAATTGAATAACCATGCTAAAGATGACGTAGTGGTCTGTGACGTGTTCTAGAGTCTTATTGCGTGTGACCCAAGGGAGAGCTAGCAGAAATATCATGAACAAATACCAAAGTAGAATAGATCATACCGTATTTCTCTGCCTATAACCCAAATGAGTAGAAGCCCCCCGCAGATAAGCCAACCTTTTCCCTAACACATGCTTTACTCCGCGTGTAAGCTCCTTCGCAGATAAGCCCTATAGGAGTACTTCTGAGATCAAAATAAAGAGTAGACACATGGATAGTACTTTGTCTTTCTTATAGTGTCTCCAACGTTCTTTTTGTGCAATTTTGCGCAATAGGGTATATACGTACAAGGTATGTTAATGCCTCCACCTGGACTTTGAGACGGAAAGTAATGGCAGTGAGAGTATTGGCAGTGGAAGCAATGATCCTCAGTAGTGAATTGACAATTCTGGATCTTTTTGTTACTTAATGTTTTTTACACATCGTATAAGCCCCCCTGCAGATAAGCACACCAAAAAAGCCTTACAAACTCAGCTAAGCCTTGAGCTTATAGGCAGAGAAATAAGGTATATGAACTCTATAGATACGCTTCACAAACCTTGGTGTATGCAGCAGAGATGCTCTTTTCACAATTAGCAGCATTCTGATTCATGCAGCAAGACTTTGGTGTAGACTTGTCTTCATGATTTTTCTTCCAATCAGTGGCATTCCAGTCACCTGGGCCATCAACACCACAACACTTCAGCTACAGAAAGGATGTGGTAAAGTATTAATTTCATTTTCATTACATTTTGAAATATTTACAGAAGGTACCCTGTACTATTTTTCGAAGTGCGACCTCAATTTACCTTAAAATACAATAAAGTAAACAATTTTACAAACCTAATCTCAACCTAAGTACATAATAGCGCTAATTAATCAATATTGCTAGGATAAGCTTAATTTCTCTGGAAAAAGTTGTTGCTTAAGCAGAAGAGAGATGTTCTATTTAAAAACTTCCAACAATATCAAAAGTGGTATAAACTACAAATTCGTATTTCACAACCTGCTTGTCAAAAATCACTTTCTTCAGTTGAGAGATGAAAGCATACAATCTATCTGGGTCATACAATGCATGTGTGGGCGACATTACAATATAAGATGTAATATTCAAGAACTTCACACTGAAAACACAGAACAAGCAAATGCACAGACAGCTGTACTGGAGTGAGAGGGCATGGTTGTATAGCCCAATTATCCTTAAAGCAATCGGACTGGATCATGCAAATTCCCTTCCAAAGCATGTACCGTGGAAGGTCTCGGTTTTAATTACGTCATTCAAGGAGTCCTATTATAGCAAAGAACTATATATGGTTAAGTTTCATGTAGCAATCTTAACAGCATGCTCAGTATCTTCAAGCTACACACAAAAGAAGGCAACACATCTATATCAGCACCTGCAGCCTCCCTGTACCTCCACACTACCAATAGGTCACATCATCAACAGCTAGCATTTCATGAAATGCTACTCATTTTCAGGGTGGCCAACAGTGAAATGAAATTCTTTTCCAGGGGATTTTCTGCCAAATTTCAGGGGCTTTCCAGGGTATTTTTGACTATATATTCGAAAAATATAATTATCACATTATCACATAGATCTTCTGCTTGTAGCCATCCACCATTCATTCTGCGTTTTACTTGAAATTTTGTGTCTGTTGTTGGAAAAAGAGGCTGCTTGCCACACGACACATGGTACGCTGTTTTTTCCCCAAAAACCTTATAGGTCCTCCTCCACTGCGTTACGGGAGTGAAAAATATAGCAGCACTGCAAGGCCAAAAATTTATACGTGGAAAATCTGCTTCAGGACATTACTCTTCAGGGGTGGAATGTAATTTCAGGGTTTTCCAGGGTATTTTTCCAGGGGCAAAGAAAATCCAGGGTTTTTCTGGGTCTTCCAGGGTTTGTTGGCCACCCTGTCTTTCCCTGATTTTCTCTACTATATTTATCAGATATTTTGACAGGTTTGGGGTCTGGGACAGCCTCAATCCTATTTTGGCAGTTCAAATTATTGGTTCCATAAAACGTGGAACTGAACTAAAAAATGACTGCAAAGAACAAAATGCTATAAAAAAGAAGAAAACTTGGAAATTATCACTCTCAACTGGATGTTTGTGAGAGAATGGAGAAAGTTACTACTCTAAAATGAAACAGTAATGACTCTATAACTTCCTTGATTTTCTGATTTTTCAAAATATCTTTCTTTGCACCTGATTTTCCTTGATTGAAAATAAAATTCCCTGACCTTCCCAGAACTCCCTGATCTGGTGCCAACCCTGTCATTATGAATACTATATTTCCTCTAAGGAATGCAGCGGCATTCTTTAAAAAACCAAACGCTATGATGTGACTTTTATTAGAGGATGGTGTTCTTTAGAAAGTGCTGATCATTGCAAACTGAAGAATGAAACATTACACAATGCTTTCATTTCCCAAATAAGCATAACAAAGACTGTATGAAAAATATTTTTTTTAAAGCTCAATAAAGATGTGTTCAAAGTCATAAGCACAGGAGGCGGGGGGCAGGGGGCTGCAGTCTCCGAGTTTGGGCGGAAATCCGTTTCATACGGCCAAATTTTCTGAAAGAACAATAGGTCCTCCTACGACCATGTTCATAGTTCAAAAAATGTCGAAGAATGTCAATCGCCATTGCTAAAAAGGCGAACACCCCAAGAACACTCCATGAACATGCCATAAAATGCCAAATTGAGGGCTGAAAATCTCATCAACATGGACTAAATAGTCTAACACTACTTTGATCACTCATCTAAGATTACTTTTGGTGCGGGAAACGGCCATTTTAGCAGTCTGTTGTTGGTGTTGTAGCGCCGGTGTTGTTTTGCGCGCTAAACGTAGGAACGGAGGTAGATGTGCAGCGAGTCGAAAACTTCAGGTATTTTCATACTTGGATGGCTGTTATGGGCATCGAACTATGAAAATTTTTTATCCTTCAGATTTAATAAAATTAAAAAGCAAATACTTCCCTGAAGATGTTTCATTTACCGTGAAAGTTTCTTCACATCTTTGTGGGCACCTTCAAGTAAGTTTATCGTAGGCAACTAGCTCTCATAGGTACGGTAGGCCTAAAGCAGAGTTTTTACAAAAGGTAAGTGCATGCTGGTAGGACTATTCGGAAAAACCTTGCCTTTTCATATTTCCATTATGAAAAAAGAGGTCTTCTCCCATATTTGTAGACACTCATCCTTCACTGCTACTAGCGCGCAAAACAGCACACCGGTGTTACAAAACCAACAACGGAATACTAAAATGGCCGTTTCCCGCAACAAAAGTAACTTTGGATGATTACACAAGGTAATCTTGAGCTAAGTTGTCGATTTTGGTGAGGTTTATGAGGTGTTCAGCCTTCAATTTGGCGTTTTATGGCATATTCATCGAGTGTTCTTGGGGTGTTCGCCTTTTTAGAAACGACGGGCATTCCTAGAAGGCGGTGTTTTTGCAAATGTTTGACCAAAAGTGCATGCAGCGTTCTTTAGAAGACAGCATTTATCAGAGGATTGCGTTCATTAGAGGAGTGCAGTACCTACAAAACAACAAAATGCTCTCTAATTCAAAAGAAAGCAATACATTTACAAACCTCCTTCTGCATAAAATCAACAGAATCTGATAACGCTTTGGAAGACTTGTCTGTTTTGCCATAGTTCTCATCAATGATCTTCTTGATATTGGCACGAATTTTATTCATCACCTGTTGATTTTTAGGGGGATACAAAAAAATTACAATCTACATCATCAAAACAAAAAAATACTTACTCTCCAAAAGTATAAGCAAATGAATAATGAAGAGATACTGGCAAAAACTTACGTCATCCTTCTTCACATAAGCAAAGATACCAGCAGCAATTTCCAAAATGAAGATGAGCAAGAGAAGTATGAAGAACTGCAATACAAAATTTTAAAAAAATCAAACTTGCACTTATAGTTAAGAATTAGCACTAATGATTGAAGCTGCTTATGAGTAAATGAGGATGAGTTTTCCTAGATATTGATAGGTGCAAGCTATGATATCTTAGAATCAAAAGATCCTTCTTGACAATGCAAAGCTTACTTTGAAGATACATTCAATGTCAATAAACAAGGCAACTCCAAATATTGATGGCATCATAAGGACATAATCTAAAGAGGAATAAAGGTTTTGATTTTTTTCCAACCCCCGGACCTCATTAGGACCCCCCGTCTATTAATTTTAAGGACATTGACTTCTTTATAAACCCTTCATTACATTTTCTTTCTTTGTTAGCACTATTTACGCTCAACTTTCATCCCAAAATAGCGTACTGCAGTATATATTTTAGTTTTATGACAACCAGTTTTTGTTCTTTCCATCCTTGTATAATCATTCAAAGCCTTTTCTAAAATTCTGACCCCCCCCCCCATTTAGCAACTTTTGGAATTTTTTCCAATCCCCTGTTTATTAGGTTCCCCCCCCCCATTTATTTGGCACTTGAGATTATGCATCCACTGGGTAAATTATTCATACTTCAGTAATAAATGCATAGTTTATGGTACTACACAGTCAAGATCACCAGGACATGAACTATTCTGTCCAAGTTACGTTTACAATTACACTCTCTTTTTATAAGAACCAGTAAAATTGAGGTTCAGGCTGGCCATTCATAATTTTTTCTAAATGTTGAGGTTGAATTGTGCTTAATTTGTTCTTAAATTGGGAGTGTGTAGGTAATTAAGAAATACATAGAAAGACAATATACAAGACAACATTGAATGTTTTCATAGATTGAGAGCCCATTAGCCAAATGAAAAAACATTTTTTATTAAAAAGTTTATAAATAATTATAGACATGTGAGCACAGTATCTAGTTGCACTTAAGGGCAACAAATTGTGAAAATCAAAGAGGAGAAGTGGCAAGGCTGTAATTTCTCCTCAGGCTAGCAAGGAAAGGACTTTTCATTTCCATATGTTAGTTGAAAGCTTATGCATTGTTTTCCAAAAATAAATTTCATGACAGTGCATCAACCTCAGCCTTGTTCTTAATTTTCCCCTAAATTTCAGGCTCATTTTCTTACAACATTGTTCTTTTAAAAAGTGTAGTGTCATAGTCCAATAAGAGGTTGCATGAGAGAGAGATTGATGGGGTGCTGTGAAGTGAGAGGAAGTATTACATTGAAGGATTTTGTCAAAGAAGTGTTAGTGAGACTATTTAAGGAAGCTTTCAATTTAAGGCAGCTTTTCAAGTTATTGCAGAATCACTAAAATATGGAAAGTTTCAGGCTTTGTGTATTCTGGTGTGCAGGCAAACCTAAAGTCCTTTGTGCCATATAAACACACAGAAAATCACTCAGTTACACTAGGGATGCAAAATACAGGATTTGCTTACAATGACGAGCATCACTCTGCTCTCTTTAATTGCACCACAACATCCAACAAAACCAATGATCATAACAAGTGCTCCAGAAGCAATCATGATGTTAGCTGCTGATGTGACTCCACCACTTCCAAGGAATGAATCATAATCCTTGGCTTGGACCCTGCTCCAGATTCCAACTCCTAGCACTCCAATACCAGCAAGCTAAAATTTGATTGTTTTGTATTAGCTTATAAAGTAAATACCTCAAGCATTTTAAAATTAGTTACATGCATAAAGTTGTGGGGTGAGTGGCCAAGCAGCCCAGCCAGCCAGTTACATTAGCTCAACTGAAGTTAAGCATGGTTGTGCACTTTCAAAAACTGGATGGGCAACCTTCCGGATGAACAACCAAAACAGCTCACTCCACTGCCCTTCGGAAGGGATGTTAAACTACTGGGTCCCGTGCCTGGATGCGGCATGTATATTAGGCCTTAATTTGCTGAAAAAGCTAAGTATAACAGCCTACTCAAAATAAAGTAAACAACAAGAACAAAAATGGCAGACTGGCAAGTTTCTGTTAGGGATGCGGCATAGACAAAAAGGGCCTATGAAGTGTGGCCTTTGTAGAGAATGAGGGCCCTGGAGAGGTGGGTGGGTCTAGGATGCAATCATGTCCCAGTATCCCTTTAGCAGCCTGCCACTTAGGGATGGCCCTATAGGAGGGCTAGGGGGCTATGGCCCCCCCATCAGAATATACTAGCCCTCCATCAAAAGGTGAAAAGCCTTTTGCTTAGAGATTTTATCCAGTAATGGTACAGTGTTGGCCATATTTTAGCCCCTTCAATGGAAGGGTCAGCCTCCATTAGAGAATTCCTAGCACCACCCCTGCTGCCACTACCCATAGAGATTATTAAACATCAAAATCTAAATCAAATAGGAACATGAACAGTTTATCTTGTAGTTATTCATTTCACCTTGCACTAACATTCATCTGATTTCAATGCTTGGCTCTGCATTAACAGATTTGCTAAGCAGCCAAAACTGGTTAGATTGCTATCTGCCTATGTTCCTTGATAAATCAGGGATGGAGCCAGGGAGTCTAGGGGAATTAATAAAAATTTTGAGCATTCATGTAAAATGTGTTTGAAAAGCTAATCTCTCTACCAATAAAGTGAAAAATGGGCTTCCTTGTAAATCTGTTTTAGAAAATAGGAAATAGTACAAGCGGTTAAGCAAGCCAGAGATATAATTCTAAAACATGGGCATACGAACTGAGGAGTACAGGGGCAACATATGCCCCCACTTCTCACAAATTTGCATATTAAGAGTACCATTGCAGCCCACAGAGCTGTCTTTTCCAACAAGGAATATAGACCTATAAAGATCACCAATATGACCTATCCATTTATTCAAAAGTCATTCTTTCAAACCTACAGGTATCCAGTACCAGACAACTATCAGTAATGAGCTTTTTTTACTTCCATTTTTCACAGGGTAGAAATTTATGCAAAGTGAGGTGAACTTGATTTGAAGGATAAGTGCAATCCATGTGTTGAATATCAATCTTAAATTAAATTGCATTAAACTCAACTCAATTTGCGCATGCAATTTCATAAGAAATGGTACACCTAGTCATATAGTAAATTGAAAGCATTCTCCATTAATTATTGCTCTCAAATTTTTTGATCACATGGCCAAACAACATCCAAGGTGAAGCTGTGAAAGGATGGCAGAAGCCAGTTGTAGTGTAGTAGAAGGTGCTTGTGGAGGTCAAATTTCCAAATCATATCCCACATAATATCTGCGAATTTAGTAATAGTGTTATCTTAACTAATCAAATGGAAAGCTTGAATCTGTCCAGTACTCCGCTGCGTTAGCAGTAACTGGTGCTTGGAAAGGTACGTCTCGTGAAAAGTTGTATAACGAGC
>OLMO02000273.1:6201084-6232435 GCA_900291935.2 Cassiopea xamachana
CCAAAAAAAAAAAAAAAAAAAAAAAAAAAAAAAAATTTCCAAAGTGCCTTGTGGAGGTCAAATTTCTTTAAAATAAGGAAGCACTGATTTCCATATCGTCACAGAAACAAGCAGTTACCATTTCAACCGAGGCCAGCCTAATTAAGAGGCAGGCTTGATACTGATGGGCAATGTGCATGGCCCATCAGTATCACTCAATTTAAAAAGTGAAATCGTTTTTAGTTATAAGTAAAAATGAAATTTAAAAAGAAAAGTGAAATACAAATTGGTTCTTACTTTGAAGATGAAGATGATTTCAAATAATAAAACCAACTGTTTTTTAGGAAAAAGTTTGATTTTGCATGCAAAATAATTGTTGATACTCATGGGTCACCATAGATAAGGTAGTCTAAATGTTTTGACTCCTTATACAACGTCTGTCTCTTGTGAATTCAGGCCTATTCTGAACGTTTTATTCAAATAAGTTTAACTTTTTAATTCCAGTTAGTTGAAAGGGATATCAAGGAAGAGAAATGTTGATCTTGTAGTAAAATACTCAAAACGTTTTAGAAGGATGATTCTTAGACTGGCAAATCCCTTTTCAACAGAGCTCCTCTATGCTGTAGTACATTCTAAGAATGTTTCTTCTCTTGTGCTGGAAATTTAGAAAACTTATATGTATGATTTTACATGGATATATTTGGATATACATGGATGTATATGATACGCTAGCAATGCCTATTTATTTTGCAAACAACAGTACTGTTGACTCAGGGAGATGCCATAAAGTATTCGCTGTGTGGGGATACTGCCTTGATACGATACAAAGGTATCCAATGCTAGTTAACCGCCAAATTTTTATGTTTCCTGAAACTGCAGAATCACAAGAAACGCTAGACAAAAGATTCATAAAACATCCATTATTCATCACAGCCCCGCCGATTTATTCAATAATAATACTTATTCAATATTCCATTCAATATTGATGGCTCTACAGCCGTGCAATAAAACATGGCAACTGCTTTGTTACTGCATCCTGACCAGGTGAATGTGATGTCGTAGGGCCAACATTGGTAAACAAGAATGGATGCCTGCAAATCGGTGGGTGTAACGGGGGATAGTCCCCTCCCACCAGCCAAACGGGGCAAAGAGTAAGATGTAACCTTTTTCAGTATCAGGTTTCGTGCTGTTGTGAGCAGGATAAAATTAAGTTATTTTTACTGAGTTGGTAAGGACCACAGGACAATTTTTAATGAGTACTATTTGCGTTTCTCCTTTAAACAGGGCAATTCATGTCCTAAGTAAATCTGCCATTCAAAATCCTCCCCTAAAACTTGTTAAGAACTAAATATTTTTACGGAGTAGTTCTAATATGCACGAATTCACTGAGCTTTTTAGTGCCCTCAAAACTTTAACTTACTATTAAGAAAATTCAAGGAGTTGCACGAATCCTGAGTACCTTATAAAATATACTCAAGTTCTAGTGACAGAAAAACAAAAAGATTAAAAAAGTTAAGATCATTGAGCTGATGGGAACTGAGACAAATAACTCTTATAAGATTGAGATATTACCTTACAAACTATATGAAATTAGCGGAAGACATCCTCACGAATGCTAAGGCAAGGAGGGCGTGACGAGTCTTTAAGTTTCTGCTTATATTCAAAACAGTACCTTTTAAGCTTATCACATATATATGTAAAGTACTATTCTTAACTGCAGTGGGTGTACAGTACTATGTCTCCAGTTGCCGGATAAATGTTCATGTTCTGAATAATTTTGCTTGCCTGACATAAAAACTGACGATTCAGCGCAGCTAGTTGCAGGTGGATTCCGATCTGAGCAACGATACTTAATTGGCCACAGCAATCAATACAAAAGAAAACATAGAACCTGTTGCCAAGACACATAAAATAATGCTTCTGCTAATGTAGCCCGTGTAGATTTGACGAGAAAGGTTGTAAAAGCAATGTTGATCGGCAGACGCTGGTAGTTTCGAATGTTGAAGTCGGCATGTCGACGGTGAATGATGACTTGACGAAAAACGGGCTTCGGCTCCGAAAAGAAGCCACATGAAAATTCTCATACCGAAAAGCAAATGAGCATGTGTGATCGCTTCTATAATCCATCAAAATAATAACATGAGTTAAAACTACGACATATCCAACAGTGCGTTCGAGGACTTCGTCCTGAAACCTCTACCAAAGTATCCTCATTTCACGAATTTATAACACCATCCCGAATGTGCAAAGAAGCGCTGTAAGAAGCGCTGTTCAGAGACCTTCAAAAAAACCAGCAGAACACTTCAGTATCTTGAAACGGACTTACCCAGAATATGAAGTTGAAGAAGAAAAGCAAATATTTAAGGCACTGAGCTCCACACCCCATAGCCATTTCTGTATCTTTCGTTGGTTTAAAGCGGTATTCCTTTCTTCAGCGAGTTCACAAGATGATCTCCTTCTGGTGGTAATGGACTGTGTGTCAAATAGTCCAGGCTCTCTCTTCCCACTGGAGTTTGATTGCGTTAACTTGCAAAAAAGCAGAGCAGGTGAACGAATGCTTCCTCTCGTTTACGTGTGTTGTCTTTCAACAAAGGGCACATACAAAGGTAATGGCTTCGTAAGCAAATTATCAGGACGGGGGCGTTGTACTGAACTTGCTTTGAAATCTTGCGCAAATTACAGAAAGCTGACGCACGGCCCTCACTTGAGGCATTCTTACCGCGCGTCAGCTGATAATAACGTTTCAGTTTCCGCTTCTGCTTTTGGATTCGAATGCTCAATCTATATGGTGGTTCTTTTACATAGAAAACTAGCCCCCGTAAGTGCCAAGCACGTAACTGGAACAATTATTCTGGAGGAGCAAAACCTGCTTGTGGAATCACGTTGGAGGCTCAGAAGCCGTATTGTAATGTCAAAGCCCAGATTTTTAATTCTGTTAAGGCCGGTTTCCACCTAAACGAATGCACCGATTCGGCCGAGGCGGCCGCAGGTTCATGCATGCTTAGAAGGTGATTATCGACCGACAGAAAATTTCAAACCATTTGAACTTCTCAAGTAGTCGATTCGGTCGAGGGTAACCGAGGGGGAATCTACATTTGAACCTACTACGTATGCACCAACCTCAGGCCACCTCGGTCGAGCATTCGTTTAAGTGGAAACCGGCCTTTAGGGGGAACCATGCAAAATCATTCAATTGGGTGCATTTACCCCTGCAGATACGTTCCTGGTAAGTGCAATTCAATTTCGAGAAGCACGTTCTTTTATAGGGAAATTGACTCGATGGATTTTTCTTAAATTTCCTTATTTTGGTCCTATTTATGCTATATCGAATAAAGTTTCTAAATTTATATTTTTGACATGGGGTAAATACACATACACTCCCCCCGTCAATCTTTTGGGAACGTAGAGCCTCAGAGGAATCGACATTGCGTACATTCGTGGGTCAGCTGACCGTATCTCGTGACTTGTCTCTAAAAACATTTACGATGAAAGGTCTGGGTCATAATGATGTCATTCTATGAGCCCCAAAAATAGCAAAAAATTATAGCAAAAAGACTAGGTACCGCAAATCGTCGAATTCCTCCTAAAAGACGCCCATCCTAGGGCTACAAGTTGTCAATAATCCTCCCTCGAAGAAACCCCTACACATCCATGTAACTGTATCTATTTGAGAATGCTACTTTACTAACGAAAAATCGTATGTCTTTTCTTCTTCTTCATGTGTCATCTGCTCCAAGCAGGAAGACAGTCATTGACTTCCCTTCCAGAATCACTTTATGTATGCTATTCTCTCTTCTAAGGTGCCCAAAGTATTCACATTCTCTTTTTTTATTGATGATAAGAGTGTTGGTGTAGCTTTAGCCAATTGCAAAACTTCATTGTTTGTTTTGTGCTCCGTCCACGGTATTTTTAGCATTCTTCTCAGCATTAACATTTCAAAAGCTTGTAGTTTTTTCGTTGTTATTTTTGTTAACGTGTGTCTATTAGAAGACAATAATTGCTTGTAATTATAGCATCAAGAAGTAGATTATTGCTAGAACAATCCCAAATGGAATATGACCACCAACAGGGAAAGATGCCAAGCCCCTTCGAATGAGCCTCCTCATTGAATAAGCCTTGATACAAAAATCAAACCAATTAATAAGCACCCAGGGGGGCTTATTTGAGGAACTACGGTATACAAGTTGAATCTATATAGGTCTATAAAAATGTCATGTAACAACTTAAGCAGCATGCTCGAGACGTTTCGAGTCAAAAACAAGCAGACACACTATGCTAGGATGCCCTATGCCTTAATTTCCAAATGTTTTCCTAAGGTCGATAAACACCAGCCCAGTGTATTTCCCAGTACCCATGGTGCAAAATAGTAATCAAGTACAAGACAGGAAGCTTATAAAAACAGATTCCAGGCGTCCAAATCCGGGTTGTTAAGAATACAGATACTTATTTGTATACCAGTACTTATAGAGTTGATGGAAAATACATTTTTTCAAATTATATAAAGAATAGGGCGAATAGATATGGGCCTGCAGCTAGAACGGTCTTCGGTATGGCCATTTCTGACATAGGGCATCCCTTGCGGTTCATTAGGAATCCGGAGAAATGCCTATAGTCAGTAATATTGTTGAGTATTGACAGCTGAAGTGATACTACAAGTAAAGTGAATACTGTAATTATTATGATTCATTACATGTGACAGTATCATACCATTTTACGCAAATTAGTGATTGACAGATACGAATGAATATAAACAACAATTATTTTTTTCAAGGCAGTTTCTACCCAAGAAATAATAATCATGCTTCAGGAAGATCATTCCTAAAGAAAGTCAAACGCCACTGCACCGAATCAACACTCTATGTATAAAAGCAGAAATCATGCAAAAAAGTACACTACAGAGTTCTGACACTTAAAGACAGCTAGACTACACGTTCTTTGTAAGACTTTTTTTCGGCCTACTACTGAAACTTTCTTCATTTTTTCAAGATTGCTATATTAAATCTTTCTTCAAGACTTTCTTAGTAAAAAATACTGAGTTCCACACTAGAAATAAGTAACAAATCTTAGTAAACAATTTATGGGCACCATAGTATATATAACATCTTATACGCAGACAATTTGACTCTTAAATACATGACCTTATTGACTTTCCTTGCTCTCAAAAATCCATTACTAAACTCTTTTCACTGTTTGAGAGATGCTACTTTCCTGCAAAGTGCTATGTTATTAAAAATCATGTATTCATGTGGACGAACGTAACATCTTACAGTAAATCACTAACGATAAACATCAGTTGCAAAATAAATTTTAATCGTACATTTTAGCAGCAGTCAAATCTAATAAATACTAAAACAATATAAAGTCGGTGATGATTACATAAGTATGGATCAAGGAAAACTAAAAGTGCAAAAATATTAATTGCAGCAATCGGAATGGGAGCATAAATACAAAATACGATCTAGTATATTAATATTATCAATACGATACTCATACTTTCAAAGAGACTCAACACAGTTGAGCTGTATATAAACTCAGCGAAAGATAAACAAGTAATAAAAGTATAAAGAAAACACTGCTTATTCACAACAAAGAATGAAAGCTTTGATCAGGTAGGGATGGGGAATTGTTAATTGCAACAGCATAGGCGTCAAATCGTGATTGGCTAACAAAGGCATCACCATCGAAGGATTCCTGCCAATAATGTTGCGAGAATTCGCGATATTATTGACATCCCTTTGATGGTGATTCCTTTGTTAGCCAATCAAGATTTGAAGCCTATGCTAATTGCATCAGAAAAATACTCATTACGGGTTGGTAGTGCTCATTTTGTCACATTTAAAATGTATTTTTATGGAAAGCTGCTATTATGATTTGAACACGTTGAACATCTACTTGGCGTAGCACATTGTCCAGCATTTAGTATAACAAGGGTGTGTTTACAAAGTTACATTTGACAAAGTAGATAGGAAATAAGAAAATGGGGGGGTGGAGAGAATTAACGAGGTGGAGGAAAACTACTTTCACGAATAGTGAAAATTAAAAATTAGTAAACAGAACTAACAGATTACATGGCAACAGTTAAGTGCTGGTGATAGTACAGACCATGAAATCACAAACAATGACAACCTCTAGCATGAGCTAAACATGTTAAAATGTTTTTGAGAAAATAGACGTTAACTGTTGATGCGATATAAGTAGAATTGGTCACTTGTTTATTGACGAGTCGTATGAAGGCGGAGGAGCATCCGGAGGCACGCCTGGAGGCGCATTTGGAGGTGGTATGTTCGAAGAAACTGGCGCTGCGGCCATTGGTGGATATGGCACTTGTGGATATTGCGGCTGCCCCACCGGATAAGGTGGAGGCTCGGCATCAACCGGCATAGGGCTATCTTTGTTTGCAACGGACCAGACATAGCTTGGAGGTGCGTTGGCTGACAATGAGCTTTCAGGGTAAGACGTTGGGTACGCGGTAGGATAAGGTACTGTGTTCTGTGGGTACGATGTGGGTGTTGCTCCTGCAGGCGGGTTGACGTTAGATTCATGGCGCTCTGTAACGGCGATTGCAACATTAGTGCATCTTCTTGTGGCCAAAAGCTGTCGCCGTCTCTTGAAGTGATGCAATAGTACCGCAATAATGACAATAATGATAACAGGTATGATGTAAGTGAAGGAGAAGCTACTTCCGCTGTAGGAAGGTGTGCTTTTGTTGGAGCTTGACTTTCCTGTAGATGCAAGACAAAAAGAAATCGCTAGACTAAGGCTTGTGCCAAATTTTGATAAGCAAATTCAAGAAGTTTTCAAGGACTATTCAAGGAATAAAATGAATAATTTAAAGAAGCTTTAAATTACTATACATTGAATATGCGTTTTTTTATAAGTTTATAAGAAAATGAGGCTCAAATGGCCAAAATGCTAAGAACATCTTAAGAAAATCACGAGGATTAATTTCCAAAATTTAGTGGTTTTGTTGGCAAAACATCGATATTTCGTAATTATTGCATTCAAAATGCCAAAGATGGAATTCAAATTCAAGTGTACAATATTAATAATGAAATTGCAATCCATTTTAGCAGCCTGTTTATTTCAGAAAAAGTTAAGAAACATTTAAGAAAATCTCAGGTTCAATTTCGGGAAAAGCTAAGAAAATTGAGACTCAAGCAAAATTATGGTTTTCTTATAAAAAAACGTGTAAACAGGAAACTCAAATACCAAAAACGGGACATTTCTTGGCATATCACGGGTTTACTCTCAAGTGCCAAATAAATGGGGGATCTAATAAACAGGGGGGTCGGAAAAAATTCCGAAATTCAATAAACAAGGGGTCACAAAAACGGGGGGTTGGAATTTGAGTAACGACTTTCATTATTATACAAGGACGGAAAGAGCAAAAACAGGTTATTATAAAGCATAAAACTAAAATATATACAAAAGCCCGCTATGTTGCCATGAAATGACAAGTTTGTAAAAAAAGCCAATCTCCTTAAAATTAATAAACGGGGGGTCCTAATATGGTCCTGGGGGATGGAAAAAATCGAAAAATTAATAAGCAGAGAGTACTTGTGCGATCTTCTTTATAATTTTTCTAATATTTCCCTTAATTATTGTTTGCATCGTAAGCAGTAAATATTCACAAATTTCAAGAAGTATGATGAATTTTCAAGGAAAAATTCTCATTTTCAAGGAGTTTTAAGTACTTTTCAAGGAGTTCACGGACCTGCACGAACCCTGCTAGACATAAACAAGGTGACAGGAAAAAGGAAATGGTATGCATGAAAGCACAGCGTTTCCACTCTCTTTTCATAAATTTTTTAAGGATATTTTGGAGCGCTTGGGAGATTTCTTCGCCCTTTTTAAGAGGTTCGCAGATGCCAGAGAAATTCGGTAAGCGTTGACGTATTTTTGGGAAAATAACGGATAAAAATTCACTCCGATGGCATCTTACAAATAGGGTAAACTAGCAAAAACCTTCATTATGCCTATTCAAAAAATGCTAAATTCAAGGTAGAATTTGTGAGAATTGATGATCTGACCATTTTTACTACGACAAAATATCACAAAATAATTTATTAAGCAACATAACTGCTAAAAAGAAATTCAACTTATCAAAAACTTAGGAGAAAGCTAGGAGAAAAGCAACATATTTCTAAAATTTTAGGGTCTTTCAGGACTTATTAGGATAGTTCTCTTTTTCTATGATATTTTAAGAGGTGTGGGAACCCTGAGGGATGTTCAAAACGGAGAGCAGAAAATGAAGAGAGTGGTACGAAAGAAAAGGGATGGGGCAAGAATCATAGGCAGAGGAAGAGAGCAAGAAAAAGTAGGAAGAGACAGCAGGAAAAAGTAGCAAAATAGACCAAGGAAAACCAAATAAAGAGAAAGAAGGGAAAGAGTAGAGTAAGGACAGAACAGATTGTTAATAAGCCTCCTTGAATAAGCCCCACCCAAGTATGTGACTGTACCTATTTAAGAGTCTGTTACTGCTTTATAGAGCTAGGAAAGAAACAGCAACCAAGAGAGGAAAAACCAGAAAGAGCGGGGGGCAGAGAGATGGAGGGAGATTGGAGGGAAAGGGGAAGAGAGAATTCATGGGCTCCATTTTAATGATATACATGTTAAACTAAGAGCAGACATGTTATATACAAACATGGCATATAACATGGCATATGCCTGCTATACTAAGCCCAGACATGTTATTTAAACTAAGCAGAGCTATGTACCAAGTGCCTAAAGGCGTTAAACTGGAAGCTACTACCTGATAATATCATACGTAGAACTGTCTAATGTAGAATATAACACATGGACCTATAATTAGCAGCATAATATGAGCAGTCAGTTGGTCAGTCAACCAGCTAGTTAGCTAACTGGCAAAGCAGCCAGTTGCCAACCAACCAATCAGCAGTCACCTACACAAAACCATACAGTTGTGGAGGGGGGCGCAAAATTCCAATTCTGAAATCATTGACAGGAAAAGCTACTATTGGTAGATAAGCATAGTCTTCGCATATACCCCTCCATTCAGGAAGGATAAGTTTAAAAACAAACTCCTCAACTTTTAAGGATGTTTCAAAGACAAAGGAACATTGGAATGGAGATCTATGTGATATTCAGGCCATGATTTGATTGCTTTACTTGTTCATCATAAGGAAGAGCTCGAATCTTTACAAAAGCTGGCAGCAATTGCCACCAGTAGCCAGCAATGACTTCTCAGCATAATTAAATGGGCTGAGCCACCCAACTCTCATAACTTTAAAAAGGGGGTTGAGTCCCCTGAGCCCCTGGAGTAAAAGAGATGGATGAGGCCCCCTGCGTGCAAAGAGAGCAGAAAAACTTCAGGGTCTAAATATTAACTATGCATACCTACTGCTAGTCTACTTTATGAGGCCCCTCAGACCCTGAAGAATTGGGTATTATGAGTCCCTTTGGACCTTGAGGCCTTTGGGTAACTTTCCCCCTGCCCTCCTATCGGCGGCTCTGTTCATGCATTCTGGTAGCTCTAAAAGTATAACACTATAATAACAATATTAAATACTTTAGTCAACATTGGCTGTGTTGCCTAGCAATATGCTGAGGGGCAATTCATATATTACATCATGCAAGGGGGGTGGGAGGGTCTTTTGACTTTTGTGAAAAAGTGTGGGTGGGTTGTTTTTGCAGTGTGATGTCACATTTTAAAGAGAACTCAATATTTAGCACATTTTGCAGCATAATAGCAAGTCTGGCCTTTTTCTAGAACAAATTTAGCTCATGTCTAAAAATAATCTGGCAATCCTATTTTGATGCCATTTTGAGGCCAAAAAAGACATAAACATATTATTACTAAAGCAGAAAAATATCCCATTGAAATTCATAATATGACAGCACACAATGGGGGTCAGTGGGTAGCTTTCAATTTGTGACAAAGTGTGACAAGGGGTGGGTGAGTGTTTAAAAATGCCAAAATTAGTGTGACATAAAATAATATGTTAATGGCCTCTAACTAAAGCTAACTATGTGTTGTCCAAATTGTTGTTCTATTAGATTTTGAGGCACCCCCCTCCTTTTTTTAGTAACTAATGCCGGGGAAAGGCCGTAGGGCCTATAACAAAGCCTGACAAAGGAAAAACTGAGAAAATGAGGGGAAGTTTAAGTAGAAAGGGAGACAAGATTAAGTTTGTTGATGTTAGAAAGGATGGAGGAGTTGCATAATGGGTGAATGATCTAGTGATTTAGTTATTTACATACTTATTAGCTAACTAGGCAAACTAAAAAAATCTGATTAAAACTGAAACCAATTAATGCTACAAGAAATGCTACAACAAATGCTAGTAATGTTTATTGTAAATTTTTGCATGCTTACCATAATGGATGTAGCCTGCAACAAATCCTCTTGAAGTGGTACTACCATCATAACGTTCAAATTCAATCTTCAAGTATTTGTATGAAGATTTGTAGCTCTTTGTGGAATATTGTGTAGAGGATACTTTGCCCAATGATGTTTTGTACCCAGAGTAATAACTTGAACCTGCAATTAACAAAAACTTCCTAAGTCAACTACAAGGATTATCAAACACCAAATGTATGGTAAGCATTAAACATTGTTGATGTTGTTTTGTCTTTTGCATTTGGATATAACATTCATAATGTAGGCTCATGCCCTAATGGGAATTCTGATGATCTTTTGCTATTTTTCCAAGCCCATTTCTTGCTTTTTCCACCCAGAAATGAAAATTAGAACAGGTATGGGGGATGAGCTGCTCCCAACCTTGAGCATTTACCATTTTGCAGGGCAAAAACAGCACAGCAGCACAATGTATTTTAGCAGGGCAACTTACTGGACCAAGGACTATTTGATCACCTACTGTTTCTAAAGAAAAGGTCATGGAGAATACTTTTAAACCCCACAAAAAATATACTGGACATACATCCCTGTTTCCATCTTGGATACAGTACAACTATCAGTTTTATCATTAGGTAAGCAGACTCACAGACTGACTATTTAGAAGGAGTCAAATTAGTTGCTAAATTGGGATGAGCTGAATTACTTGATTGTCTGATAAGAGTCTACTAACTTAATTTCCCAGTTGAAAAACATGGACCCCTCCAACGACATCATCATGAAGCTGGAAGGTGAATAACTAGAAACTTGAGGCCATTTTTTATAAGAAACAAAAACTCTCTGGCTTCAGCCTGGATGTTTCCTAACATTTTGCCAAAGCCAGCCTTAAAAGTTTCTTACAGTTCAAGACTTCCATTGACAGTAACAACCCAGATTAGCCAATTGTGATACAAGAAAAAGACTTTGCAGGTTTTGTGAGGCATGTAATGGGTGCTCTTTCCATTTTCTTGCTTAAGTAATTAGAAATCTACTAGTAAAACAGTTTTTACAAGTTGTTATTTGAAACTCAGCCAATCCATGCTTCTAAAAAGTTTCCCAATTTTTGCCTAAATTCAGCCTCATGTTTCTTATAGACATACTTCTTTAAGAAAACATGCATATGTACAACCTACCATACAGTTTAACATAATCACGGCTGGTTTGCATGTCAACGTCCATGAAAACAACCTTTGTATGAGTATAGGTACTACTTCGAGTTATTGAATGCTCACAGTCAGAATAACTGGACGCATAGCCATCAGGCCAACCAGATGAATAGATCACTCCATTTGATCCATAACTGTTGTACCTATTACTGGGATAGACAGATAAGAAACATATTAAAAGAAAATGCTGATCATCAAGGACATAGGCAGGCAATCTGTAGGCCAAATCCACCTTACAACCAAGCTCTAAGTGTCCCACTGATCTTAAAAACCTGGCTAGATTAACTATGCTTATACATTGGTCCAGCACATTCCAGCCCAGCTTGTTCAAAAACAGTTGTGGGCCTAATGGAAAAAAGGTAGCCCATTCCTGCTCTAAGTGAATTTAAGAACTCGATTGAACAAATATCAAACAAATGCTAATTTCAGAGCCTATTTGAAAAATAGAGAGAAAGACTCATAAGCTAATAATAATAATGATAGTAATAACATGACAATGTTTATACATGTTAGCTTGTTTAACAAAGTGGATTTGCTGCTACCAATCAAGGACCTTTCTACCTAAAAGAACTAACATCAAATTATGTACAAACTAACAACTTTTACAAATATCAAGCTCAAAGAAAAGTTAGAAGCTAAAAGTCAAAGTTAAAATCTCTAGATTACACTTTTTACTGTTAACTCTCATTGGCATTCTATATTCATCTTAAAGATAAATGGGTAGGTTCATTTAAAGACAGTATCAACTGAATACATACTAGCAATATGTTGAAGATGGTGTTCCACCAATGCGACTAGAAGTCTTTGATCTGAGTTTATAATAAAATGTAAACCCTCCTCCAGTTGTCTTTGCATCAGAAACAAACTCAATTGTTGCAACACCATCATGGGAGTACATTTTAAATGGAGATCCAGCATTGTATGAACAGAATCTACCAATGCTCTTTTTTGATCTGAAAAAATATACTATTTCCATCACAAAGGAAATAGCTTTTGAGCAAAAAAAGGAAAGCAATTTACACAAGGATGCATACTATCTCTGGATCTGTTTTTGTTATATAGTTAACTTACTATGAGAGGGGTAAGAGACATGGAAGGTATTAAAGTAAATGGAGAATGGAGAGAACATAAACAATATTAGGTATACGAATGATACAACACTCATAGCAGATTCAGAAAGTAAACTCAATGATATTGTGGATGAAATTGAACTGAAAGTGAGAAGTTATGATTACTTTTGAATGTTAAGAAAACGTATTGCATGGTTGTATCAAAAGAGAAAGATAATCCTAAGTGCCAGTCAATAAAGAATGGGGAAGTGATAAACAAGTAAAACAGTGTAGCTACTTAGGTAGTATTCTTACAAGTGATAGTAGATGTGGCATTAAAATAAAAAGAAGGATTGGAGTGGCAAAAAGCTTTCAAAGATCTAGCAAATATTTTGACAAACAGAAAGGTCAAGCAATACAAGAAAAAGAACATTGAACTCTTAAGTATGGTCTAATAAGTATGGTCAGTTTTTTTGTACAGTTGTGAAACATGGACAATAAGGAGGAATATGGAAGAGAAATTAAAATATTTAGAATTATGGTCTTTCAGGTGCATGCTAAGAGTATCATTGCTAGGTAGGCAAAGCAATGGAATTGCTTTAGACAGGGCAGGTGCACTTAGAAGTCTGATCAGCATAATTATAAAGTAGCAAGTCTTTTTTTGGCCATATATGTAGAAAAGAAAAGCTTGAAAATTCAGTTACCACAGGAAAGATTGAGGGAAAAGAAACTTGTGGCAGATAGATACAAGGCTATATGCCTAGCATGAGGGGAAGAATGGGTTAATCTTGGTCAAGGAGTGAAACAAAGGACAGGGACATTTGGGGGGCCATTATAATCATTGATTGACAGGACATGTAGACAGATAGATAGATTCTTGAGTCCCAAGTAGATCTGCTAAAACAGCCATTAAATTTTTGAAAACTTTCCACCCATAGCTTTGTTATTCTAGCAACCTCATTTATTACAATAGACAGGAATATCTCACTGCAATGCCTATTCAAGCTCCATGTTCATTGAGATTTGCAATCCTAAGCCCTATTCTAGCCCCAAATCTCTATTCTACCCCTATTCCAGCCAAAGCCCTTATTAAAAATCCCCTGTATTTCCAATCACCATGCCACTTCCAGCCATGATGCCAATTTAAACTATCCTGAAGATCCAACCATCACACTTATTCCCAACTCTACATCTAATTTTACCACAGCACAGAAAAGCTGCAACATTCTTTTAACATGCTCAAAAGCTTTTTTCGTCCGACACTCATCAGAGTATGAAAATGTTGGATTTTGACCTAAAGTTTAACCGAAATATATATATATATATATATATATATATATATATATATATATATATATATATATATATATATATATATATATATATATATATATATATATATATATATATATATATATATATATATATATATATATATCAGTTAACTTTTAGGTCACTATCCAAAAAAAAGCTTTTACGTATGCCTAAAAAATCTTGCCGCCTTTTCGTGCTGTGGTAGAGTTCTGTAGTACCAACAGACTATTCACATCTAATTGGGGCTCAAGATTAACTAATTTACACAAAGTTTCTATAAACTATTTCATTTAAGGTTTCTTTCTTTCACTCTGAAGCAAGATATAAATTGTGTTGTACAAACATAGGTAGATCATGCCCACATCATTGCTGCTATCATCTAGTCCTTGCCTACTTCAACAAATATATTCAGGCATGCAACTAGGGTGGACCTGGGGGTCTGTCCCCTACCCTTTTCAGCAAAAGAACAAAGTGTCCTTTTTACAGAGCCCTCTTCATATCAAAAAGGGCATTTTCCTTAGATTGAAAAGGCATGGTTCCAAAAATTTTCTGGGGCCTATGCCTAAGAACTTGGCATATAAATGTTCTCCTAGAAAGAATAAGAAACTGAAGTTCTGGGCTTATTACAGGCACACCAGAACTGGGTGGTTGTAGCCCCCCCCCACTTTATTGCTAGTGTATGATGTCATACAATAGATAACCTATTCCATCTAAGATAGGATGTGCTTTGATATTCAAAAAGGGATTTTCTTGCAATCTAAGGGCAAAACTTAAGGAGCTGCACCCTTGACACTCACTTCTACACCCCAATAGGAACTTGCTACTTCTCCCCATCCACCTCACTTAACTAAATGCTTCAGCATCCCTGTACTACTTGACCCAGAAATGTCTAGTTATCAACCCTTACAGGAAGTGTTCAAAAGGTTTTGAGATGTGTTTAGTTAGATAAGCATACATGCATATCTTATTACACATATCTAGCTTTACTGCTTTTGACTTCAGGCTTTTTTTTCATCAAACATAAAACAAAATTCTACTCTGACTTGCTGTAGCAAGCCAACAGGTGATTTCTAGAAATTTTAACAAGGGGGGGCTCTAGGTGCAGCCACACCCATATTTTGGGTGTGAGCTAGCTGCAACCACGCCTGTATTTTTAAAGATGCAGATTTGATACTTTATTTTAGTATTAGTAAAGTATGATAAACAATTAGAAATGTCTAAATTATGATATAGCAGTGAATAATAAATCATAGCAATACAAAACACTTTAGAAGCAAGGTCAACACACTTTGAAAAGCAAGGCTAATCCAAGAATTCTAGTCCCACCTAGAAATCGCCCCTGAGCAAGTCTATAGCACAAGCGCTGATTGCTACGTTTGATCTGTGCGGGGAACGCGTTCCCCGCGCAAAAAATAGTTGACCACATTCGGTCCGCACAAGTCTTCGGTTTGGGCAAATATGCCCGCATATTATTGCTACCCAATTACTCTCACATCGAAGTAAAATAATTTAAAATCTTGTGACTTTCTTCCGAAACTATAAAGACACGAAGTTCTCTTGGAGTATGAAATTTCATTTTCGAAAATGAAGCGGTGAAGTTCTCTGCGTTCCGGGAGCAAGCAATGATAGCTGCAATTATCTTCAATGAAAATGAAGTAGGAATCACCAAGGAAAGTATTTGGCGTTAAAGAAGTCTTGCATCTGGAAACATATATTCTTACTAATACCAAAGCACGAAAAAGCAGCAACATTCTTTTCACATACTGAACGCTTTTTTCGTCCGAGACTCATCAGAGTATGAAATCGTCCGATAGTGGCCTAAAGGTTAACCGAAATATATGCGTCTAATTGCCCCAAGTGTGACCACTTAGGACCTATTAACCATTGTTTACATGAAGAGTCCCAATGCGAAAACTAACTCTTTTTGTCTACGCAAGACTGGGTTTTGAGTCTTGATGTAAACAGATTCTAAAACACTTAAATGAAAAGATGATCTTGCTTGTCCAATGATCCGAAAGTTGCCGTCTATATATGTTTTGGCGCATTCTGGATTTGCAATAAGGTTTTGTCCTATGGCCGACTCAATTAATTTTAGACTTGTTGTTTTTACACATACGAGGTAGGTGTTCTCTTGTGGCATTACTTTTTTCCTGATGTTCGTTGTGGTATGTTGTTTGATTCAGTCTACTAGTCTCTGCGTAGTGCGTCCTACGTACCGAACTTCACATCGGCACGAAAATTCAAAAACTACACAACGTTTTGAGTGGTAGGAATGCAAATCTTTTTTAGCAGATGGTAGCATAACTCTAGTGTTGTAAACCACACGGGGCTTCACAGCATAGAAACAAGATGTAATGGCTTTACTAATTTCTTCCTAATACCTACGAGAAAATACCCTAGGTCGCAATAACAAATGCTACGTTAAGCAATCTGTAGGCAAACATAAAAATGAAAGTCTATGTAATGAAGAGCAAGCAGTGTGAATAGCCTACTGGAATAGAATTCAACAATCATTCATCCTTACTTTGTAAGATAAACTTCAACGTAGTCTTCATAGCAATTGGGCATGTATCCTCTAACGTCGAACCTTGACCAACTTATTTCCAGGTAGTACGAATCGCGTTGATACACAGATGATGATGGAGAGATGTAAAAACTCTTTCTGTCATTATTTTTGTACGAATAAACGTACTCTCCAATCGTGCTGGTCGTGGCATAAAGGTTTTTTGTGGTGTAGCCAAAAACAGTATTTAGCAGCAACAAGAATGCTGATAACAAGACAACAGCCTTCGACGCCATGTTGAACTTGAACTGACTTGTGAAATGTCAGCACTTTTGTTACTAAGCAACCCGGAAGGAAATTGTTGTCTCCCTTGCGGTTTAAACATACTTCTCCAGTACAATATATTAATTACAATTTTATGCCATCAAAATTTACAACCGTTTTGTCTAACATGTCCAAATATACAGAGCAAGGCCGCTATGTTTATAGGAAACTCTCTCCTACTTGCATCCTGGGTCTCTTTGGGAAAACTACATGAAATACGTTCAAAATTTTATCATAATAAAAGTGTAAATAATAGATTGTACAGGAAAAGTATACTAAACCGCAAGGGAGAAACCAATCTCGTATTTTTTTCTAACATGTCCAAATATACAGAGTAAGGCCGCTATGTTTATAAGAAACTCTCTCCTATTTGCATTCTGGGTCTCTTCGCGAAAATGAATTCTGGAAGTAAATAAACTAGAAGGGAGAGACCAACTTTGCCTACGTTTTTCAAACCTTTCCTCATATATATTCTTGGCCCGAAACAAGTTTCATCCTGTGTCTACAGAGTGTTCCATTCAGTAACAACTATCTCCTATGTAATGTCAGGAACTAAATGAATTAAATATACAGTATTTATTAAGTACACGAGCCTGGAAATATGATAGAAAATCAAGATCAACTTAAGAACAAGGCTGAGGCTGAAGCAATGTCGTAAATGTTATTTTGAACAATGACGGATAAGATTCCGAATAACATGTGGACATGAAATGTCCCCTTCTTGCTTTGTTGTGAAGGGCCGCAACGGAGGACTAAAAGGGGCACTGGGCTCTTGTTTCGGGCACTTCCGTTGCGCATTCTCAGCATGCTCTCCCCCATGTTCCCATTACCTACGCCTATTTAGTATGCATGCGTTGCATATGCTAGCGGATTTGGAATTGCATTAGAATTGACAATTGAGTTGAGCAGAGTAGAACTTGATATTATCTATCTTAGCATCATGTACATAGCTTCCATTTGATTGATTAATTAGAATAAAATTCACGCCTAGTCCTTTTCTTATCCCACGCTCGTCCAATTTACAACATGCTTTCCTGAACAGAATTAACAGCCTTGTCACTTCTCCTCTTTCATTTTCGTGAATTAGTTCCTCTAGCGAAACTGGATGGGGTGTGCTAGAGTCAGGGACGCCCGACCAACAATAGGGCAGGATGGGCAGAAGTTTGGAGAAGGGCACTTGAACTAACTCATAATGTCACGATAATTTAAACACTATGGATACTTTCCACAAGCATATGCTTCCAATCATTGTAACTTTTCATGGCAGATGATGAATTCCTGAGGGTATAAGGAGGTCGCCACTGTGTACATGTACGATCCTTTTTTATAATAACCAGTAAAATTCAAGTTCAGTAATTAATTGTTCTTAATTTTCCCTGAACTCTAAGGTTGAATTGTTCTTAATTTGTTCTGCAATGTGTAGGCCATTTGTAAATACATAGAAAGACAGTATACGAGAAAATGTAAAAGAGAACATTGGATGTTTTGGTTGATTGAGAGCTAAATGTTACAACCAAGATGGTCTCTTTAAAATATTAATGTTCTTTATTTAAAAAAAGTTTTTAAGCAACTGTAGATAGAAAATGCGAGAATCAAAGAGAAATAGTTTCAAGGCTATCAATTCTCCTTGTGCTGGTTAGCAAGGAAAGGATATTTCGTGACCAGTCGTTAGTGGAAGTCTTCTGCATTGCATTCCACAAATACAATTAACGACAAGGCCTCAGGCTCAGGGGTGATTGCTAAAAATTTTAACAAGTGGGGCTCTAGGTGCAATGTCAGAAAATTGGTGTGGCCCATTTCCAGCCACACCCATATTTTTAAAGATGGAGACATGATACTTTAGTCTAATTGTGATATAATATAGCCAACATCTACAAAGATCTCAATAGCCATATAGCACTGAGGAAATTCATCATAGCAATACCAAACAAAACATTGGAAGCAAGGTCAATGCGCTTTGAAAAGTAAGATTGATACAAATATTTGGGGAGCTGAGCCCCCCAAAATGAACAACAATTTTAACAAGGGGGCTCCACCCCCTGAGCCCCCTACAAATCACTACTGTTCAGGCTCAGCCTTGTTCTTAATTTGTTCTTAATTTCCACCAAATTTCAGGCTCGTGTTCTAATAAGATTATTCTTATAAGAAAAGAGCGTAGTGCCTTAAAATGGGACAGACACAAGGAAGCATCAAAATTCGAATTTATACCTTTAAATTAGGAAGGAAAGAAGTCTTATGAATGCATGCAAGTTTTTGCTGTACGGAGCTGTTCAATATTTCCGTAATGCTGAAACTGCCATTTTTTAGCCACGCTCTGACACACGAAAAACGCTTAGAGCTACCAGTTGGGAACCTATAGCTCGTGAGCCACATGTGGCTTCTTTCAAGAGTACATCTGGCTCTCTGCTTCGCAGACAAATCTTATCAAACTTTCTTCAAAGCACTGAAGAAAAGCGAATAACTCCAAAAAGGCCTTCCTAAGTTACCACTTCCGTCGTCTTCAGTTGTCATATAGACCGAATTGCTATGTTTGTGTCGAATTAGAAGACTTGTGCGCCCATGCAACTATGTGAAATCATATATTAGTTAATAAAGAACAGCTATTACCTAGTGAACGATTCTATCAATTTATTCTTGGTGTTTATTTGTTTAGTAATTAGATAATAGGATAAAACCAATCATTACGTATAGGATAGTTTTAGAACGCCGTGTGCAAAGGTGATTGTATATAAGTTGCCATGGTGATTACGTAATAATGCTTAGCTTAGAGGGGGTGTTTATGATACGTAGACAGTTTTAAATTCGTACATAACGTAATTCTACTTGTATAACGCATTACGTATATATCTAGAAATACTTTCAGAAATTGTATAAAAGCGAGTAAGTTGTAACTTCAGGGTAGGAAATGTGCAGAGCGCACATATGGTTGTAGACGGCGAACTACTGTCAAATTCAACTCTAGCTCAAGAAATCTATGTCAGTTGGTAGTCGATTCTATTATCGTGAATACAGTCCTCTCAAGCGAATCTACTTGTTTTTTCTACGCACAATTCTACCAAGTCGGAGACTAGGCTAACTAAGCTAGTTTCTGACACAACACCAATGCCCAATTGTATGGTTATTATGGAAGCCATGTTTAAATGTGAAGCTTCCATGGCTCTCAGCCAAAAAGGTTCCAGACCCCTGCTTTCTGAGAGCTACCAACCCCTTAGGCGTGACGTAATTATTGAGCAGCCCCTAAATGATCCGGAACCGGTTTCCTAATTCTTTATCATTTGGAGTTATACAAAGTCGCTTCTCTTTCTTTTTGTTAGTAGTGTAGGTTCCTTATAAAGTTTAGGTTCCTTAAATAGTCTGTTGGTACTACAGAACTTTACCAGAGCACGAAAAAGCGGCAACATTCTTTTCACATACTGAAAGTTTTTTTTCGTCCGATACTCAGAGTATGAAAACGCCGGATAGTGACCTAAAGGTTAACCGAAATGTAACTGCATCTGGGTATACATTTCGGTTAGCCTTTAGGTCACTCTCCGGCGTTTTCTTTCTTTTTCGTTAGTAGTTTAAGTTCCTTATAAAGTGCGTCTTTACAAAAAATGTTTTTCTAAATTTCCTAAACTCTACCAATATGTACCGGACAGATGGATTAAACTCTATGAGAAACACCAGTGTCCTTGAGTTCCCTCTGCGCCATATACACGTTTCTCATTTTATAAGATAACCTGGGGTGCAGGCAACAAGTATCATGATGAATCTAGTCACTGCTCTACGTAGCAAGCCGTCCCCCGTCATTGTGCTATGGTGTTGATTTATGGTATTAATACGGGCAACCGCTATGCAGGTCCTGTCCACCGCAAAGCCTCCCACAACTCTCCTATTTGCATGCATTCTCCTATATGTATGTCTCTTTGAGATTCTCCTGCTTGCATTGTCTCGAGCCGAACATGATTGGATTCTTGATCAATCTCGGATTGAAATTTCTACAGTAGTCTGAAGCAAATAGACGCAACGACAAGACATCAAAAATATTTTATGCAATAAACTGGACCAGGTAAAATTAGCGGTATTGTGATTGGCTAAGAGAAATTGAGCTCTGGTCAGGGCGATGTTTCATTGGATGAAAGAGAACATTTACATCTGACCAGGGCTCGTCCCAAAATTGTTTACGAAATAGAGAGATCTGATTGGATCTAGGGTAGTTAAGCCTCTGTATATTACAGACCGACCAAGGCTCGGAAGGAATGCAGCATGTGATACATAAGCTGAATAGTGATTGGGCGAGCATACTCCCAATATGATAACTGATTGGATAATGCTTTCTTCGTGGTCCTGGTAGCTTAGAGGTGGCTATTCTAAGAAAGAGTGAAATAAGCAGCGATAGGGCTTTATTAGCATTGTCAATGAGGAGTAAATACTGATAACTGTTTTTGATAATTCCCGTTTTAGTTCAGCCAGCTATTTAGGGTTGAAAATCTGACCAGTGCTCAAGCCGTAGTAGCCCTGGTCTGGATCCGCCACAGCCTAATCAGACTCATTTTCCACCTCACTTTCTGTATCATCTATACACAGTGCTTAGCCTTTTTCTTTTAGCAGTAAGTCTTTGACTCTATTGGGGAACGCCGTTTGAATTCATTTTATTTCATTATTTACACTTTTTCCATAAGAACAAAGTTTATAAGAACATTGATGATCAAAATGCTGAGATGTGGGAATAATTTTGAGGATAAAATATGGCCCAAACTCCAATAAGGCATCAAATTTTTATGTGCATTCTACCCATACGCGTAGGAGAGGGGTGGCACGGGGGCTGCAACCCCTTAAGTTGAGCAGAAATTTGCTATATTCGACCAATTTTCCTTAAAGAACAACAGGAATTTCGGGTAGCTTTTCTGACTGCTCTCCATATTGCCTTACATGTTCAGGAAAAACTTTACAGCCCCCTTAAATTTGATGTACTCCTACGCCTATGATTCAACCTATAACACCGCCGTTAGATTGGCTTTTGCATTATCGATACAATATTTTTTATAGCAGCCGTGGCATAACAGTAATGCACCCGACTCAGACCAACGTGGTCCTGGGTTTGAGGCCCACCGCAGGCCATTGGTGACGCCAGGAAGGCACCCGGTCTCAAATGCTCGTGCCAAAACTAAAGTCCTCTCAGAGGCACCCTCCAATCCCCAAGGAACTGGGGGAAACGGAGGTAAAACTGAATACATACATACAATATTTGTTGCTTTTTAGCTCTTGCTATGTTTTATCATAAAGTAAAAGTACAAAAATTTGAATATAATCCTCTGACCTTCAGACAAGGCTACATCTTTGGTACTTGTATCTGGTAGACATGACAAACACTCTTTCATTTCACTTCATGCATAAAACAGAGAAATATCTATGAATGCCCAAGTAAATCTCTCCAACTTCAGGATAAAGAATTCATTTACAAGTATGAGTTCCAAAATCTTACAATGACGTTGCTGATGAACACAAAAGAGATATTTTTGGAGAATATTCTAATGACGAAGAAGCTTCAGGCTAAATTGAAACAGACATGGATAGCTGATATAGGGTTTAAGGTACTAAACCACCCAATTCACAAAGATTTCGATGAGGGTATTCCACTTCTGACTAGAGATCAACGATGAACATAATTCTTGTCCTACTTTCCAAACGGGCGTTTTTCGACTTTCTAGAGGGCGTGAACTCAAAAAAGCTTTCGCTCACTCCGTTCGCGTTCTGAAATCCTGTTTGTGCTACGTGAATGCTGCTTTGTACTGTAGCATTGCATGTTGGCTATCTGTACTAGAAATAGCCAGGTTGTTACTATTCGTACCATTAGGTAAGCTTCAAAATTTCAACTACCTACACCCCTCTCAATAGTCATCTCTTAAACCCGCTCCTGGTGGAAATATCTATATATGTGTGTTTATATATGCCTACATGCAAAGATACATATAATATAGGCATATAGAGCTAGGGCAAGTGAAGAAATCGATGATGATAATGACGATGATGATGATGATGATGATGATGATGATGATGATGATGATGATGATGATGATGATGATGATGATGATGATGATGATGATGATGATGATGATGATGATGATGATGATGATGATGATGATGATGATGGTGATGATGATGATGATGATGATGATGATGATGATGATGATGATGATGATGATGATGATGATGATGATGATGGCTAGCCTATGGTTGGAGACCTCCGCGTGGTGGCAAGCGGGCACAGAGACACAGCTGCCCATAAGTTGATAGTGGTTTATATCGCAGAGATTCAGAACTAGGCAACCAGGCCCCTTCAGTGAAAAGCAGACTGAATGGCTCACGCTACAGCTCTGCCTAACTGTTGGGGTTACAGAGTAGATTGAGTGTAGCCGACTCGATAACCTCTTTTAAACAAATGACAGACGAAAATTGAGCCCAGGCCCAGTCCTAGGCCCCCTTCGGGGGCGAAAAGGGAAAGACAAGGCAAGACAAGATGATGATGATGATGCGTATGAAAAGTGTAATTTGAGCTTGATACAAAAGCTGTTTCCTATCACAATTTTGGTTGCAAGAATGCGAGAAATCAGCACGTAAATTAAAGAAGGTGTAAACTAAAGAAAGCGAAACAATACGAAATCAAGTAAACTTTTTTTTATAAAAAAATGGCTTGTAAGAAAGTAGCACGACTTTTTATAAGAAACTGGCTTATAAAGGGTGTGTTAAAAGGGCGTTGTCAAAAATATTGTCTTGGGGCATCGCCCCAGGACCCCTTTTTCTCCCTCACGCTCAGGCGCCATGGCCCTGTGAGATTTTTCTGGCTAGAACCGCCCCTGAATTAAGCATCAACCCCTTCTAGAATATTTTGAAAACACATAGTGTGAAGTAAAGTTTATAAACTTATCAGCAAGTTCTCTTGGTACTTTTGGTCAAGCTTCTGAATCAAACAGCTAGGGATTGACAAACTTAACAATTCAAATGATCTTACAGTTTTTGCATGCGAAACAAACCATGTACTGATGTGGAGAGGTCTGGTAAGGAGCGTAGCTGCATGCCATTGTTAGTGTTGAGAAAAGAGAGTGCTGAGTAGACAAGACAAGATAGTGTTTGTATGAGATGTTGTGTTTGTAAGACTATTTAGAGAACTGTATCGTAGTGGCATCGATATATATATATATATATATATATATATATATATATATATATATATATATATATATATATATATATATATATATATATATATATATATATATATATATATATATATATATATATATATATATATATATATATATATATCTGCATATAGTATATTGGTTACTTTCTTATGTTAACTTTCCGTGACTTCACCACACTGACTCGGAACTGCTCTCGGACTGATACAACATTGTATACACCATAGTTTTTATTACTATTATTTGTAAGCAAGCCAAGTACAGATTGCATTGTGAAAATTGCACATTGAGTATTTAACGAGATGCTGTACATGAGGTTTGAAAAACCAAAGGTATAACTTCGCCTGAAAATGAAAGGAATATATTAAGATCTTTGTTGATGTTTTACTTTCTCATAAAACAAAGCAAGAGTGGAGTTTTACAATTAATATTGCATCGATAGTGCAAAAGCTAATATGAAAGCAATATTATATCTTGGGCTTCATTATTATTAAATCATTCTTCAATTTCAGTTTTTTTTATCCTCAATATTCTTATAAACTGTATTCTTATGAAAAGGATGGTATGTGAACCAGATTAGAGTATTTGAATAATGCGCGGGGGTTTGTTTAATGTCCTAGAACATTACACGGCTGATCACTAGAGCCGATTGTTACTAGCACGAGTTTAGCTGCAAGATGGAGGTCAAATCAAAGGAGAAAGGGCTGAGCAACACATTGGAAAACAAAGTCACAAGTGTCGACGCCGGACGAGAAGAAAATAGGTCAACTCCCACCTAATGTTTCAATATGCACCCATGCCAGTAGCAAAATACAGCCACAGCTTTCTTTCTACTCGAACATGCATTTTTAACAAGCAGTTAAAACAATAAAAAACAGCGTTAAATTCGCGACGGATCGAATTTGTTGGCGAACAATGTTGTCCAATTTGGCCATTTCTATGAACAACATGGAAATTCGACCAACATTCCACCAACATATGGTTGACATATTCGCCAACAATGTTGTCCAGTTTGGACAAGCCTTCAGCTCAGTGGCGTACCGTCAAGATATGCAAGGTATTCATTGAATACCCTGGGATATCAGAGAGGTATTTTTTTGAAAAAGCTTATTCCCTTGAAGCCTAAAATTCAATAAAGCCATTCATTATTGCATGAAATTTCCACCTCAGATTGCTATTATTGAGAGCACTGTTGCGTAGGAGCAATATCTCGCCAATAAGCGGCGATTCTCTTCCGTCTAAATTCAACCAATCAGATAGTAGAATTTTATGAATGGGTTGGTCAAAGTGCTGGCAACACAACCAGAGAAGCTATGAAACTTCAGCTTCCACGCCTCGATAGCATGTTGCTGAGCAGTCTCGTTTAGGGCATCATAATGGCAGCCAACACAGTTATGAAGTAAAAACATGATGTAATGTCGCAGAAGAAATCTGATAGACAAAAAAACATCTGACAACAATTCCTCATTCTATGGATGTTGTTTAATTTTTGACCGTCAAAATATGCCGTTCAGGTTCTTTGCATTAAACCTCTGGCAATTGACAAGCTTTTTAAATTTTCTTTGGATGTCCTTCATCGGTTAGAAAACCCGAAAGCAAACGGTATTACGTGACTTCAAATCTATTTTTGTTTGAAGAATGTCCAAAGGGAGATTCCTCTGAAGCGGTTTTCTGAACATGCTGCTTCTAAGCTCAGTACGGTAGTGAAAGTTGAGGTAACTAAAGTCCGTGTTCGTGGCAATATTGGGTAGGCCTACCATGGATTACAAAAAGTGTGTCTTCCACTTTCTGTATACTTTGACAAGTCTACCTGCAAACAAACTTCCACCTAATATACTTCCCCTATTATTTTTGCACTACAATCTCAAAGCTTTTCAAATGCCTCCTAGCAGAGATAAGCCGATATACCTTACGTTGGGGGGGGGGGGGGGNGGGGGGGGGGGGATGTTTTGACAACTTGACCAACTACTAGTAGTAAAAGTATACTGTTACTATTAAAAAGAGGTCACAGAATACACCTTGGCCATTTCTCTTGCTACATGGCCAACTTTTGACCTTTTGACCGACTTTCTTGCAATTTCAGAAATATTGGGGGAGTGACGCCCCCACGCCCCCAACAAACACTACCTCCTAGTTTTCCCTTCCTAGAGAATACTGTCGTACTGTTAATTTATAAATGAAAGTACGGAGCTATACATGGAAAGTTAGGACAGATAAAGTAGCTTGTGAAAGTACTTGTATCTTGTATTAGGACGTCTCACATTTCGTTATTAGGTATTTAGACTCACAGTGCTTGTAGAAGACTGTAGAGGTCTACGTCGTATCGCGTAGGTTTATCAGGTATTTAGACTCTCACGGCTTGCGAAAGGTTGAGAGGGCCGTCGCATAACTGTTCGTGAGATACGTCGAGGGCTCGACTGGAAATGAGCCAACAGAATCATTATAGTTTCCAGGAAATGTAAGCATATGTGTATATCGGTAGTTTCTATTAATTAAATTGTAAGACCCACGAGTATGTACAAAAGTATTTTATATTAGTCGTTAAGAAATAAGTTAGGTTAGATATAAGTAATACAAACGTAGTAATTTCGTGAAGCTAGGCACACCATAGGAAACCCCGTAATAATGACTGTGCACTATGCAGCATTCCATTCTATTTTTTAAAGATTAAGGATAATCTACCCTTGCCTCATACACGACCAGACTAGGTATAATAGAATAAACTACCATTACCCTTCTATTGTATTTCATGCTGAGTAACTATTACTCCATGTCTGCAAAAATGCTGATGCATCCTAAATCAGTATTTCTACGTTACTTAAGCGCACCCCTCGTAGAGTACTAGGATTTTGAAGAGAACTAGAATTAAGGAGCTCTAGAGAATTAGAATTGGAACTATGTGAATCATGAGTTAAAGTCCGTTGGTTCAATCGCAGGGACGCGAGTCACCTAGCCGAGCCATTTGTACAGTGAAGTTGGAATGAAGATAAAAGTTAATAGCTATTAAAATGTCTAATCTCTCCGCTACGATTCTAAAGACCGCTCTTGCATGAAGGAATCCTGACAGAATATAAAGTTGCCCACCGAAGGAGTGCATCGAAGAATTATACTACGACGATCATGAGATTGATATTCCAAGCGTCATTTCATCTACCTTCATCTATCTCTCCATCTTTCTTTTTTCATAAATTTCACAATACCCAGGGATCAACCTCACGGTCCGCTACTGCTTCAGCTATATGTAACCACGTTGTTATGCTGCTGAGGGGCACACTGGTACAGAATTATTGAAAGTAGTTTGAAGCTACAAATATTATCTTAGCCATAGCTGAAAATCTCATTATCTATTAACTTTGTAGACAGCTTGTTCTCCTCTATTCAACAATTTTTTTTAGACGGCCACAATCTCCTTGTTCCTCCACTAAACCTCGCAGTACAAAGTACTTTGAAATCTATAAATTTTGCAGACGCTTTGTATCATTCACTTTCCTACTCTCCCATTCGGCCTATTCATATGCAAGTGAACACTTTTATTTTGGAAACATACAAAATTTCTTCAGCTATTCTTTTGTAATTTAAAGAAAATAAAGAAATTTAATCAGAGGGCCCGGAGCAAAAGAAAGAGACGAGGCCCCCTGCAAGCGAAGCGAGCAGATAATTTTCAGGGTATAGTAATTAACTATGGAAGATGCTGCTGGTTTACTTTATGAGGCCCCCCAAACCTTGAGGCCCTGGGGCAAGTTGACCCCTTCTCGTTGGCTCTGCTTCCAAGGAGAAACAATTGCAAACTTTTCGAACAGTCCTATATGACATTTTTGAAAAAGAAGTTTTAGTTCGATGGTTTCCATTCTTTTGTATGGAGCTTCTTCGCTTTCTGCAGGTAAGCATTTTTTAGGAATTACTCAGCGATTGTTTTGTTTCCATGGCGCTATTCTTCTTCCCAGGACTCTTTTCTCAAATTCTAGCTATAGAGGCCACTGATTGGTCAAAGTGCTGGTATTGTTTTTATATTCTTCTATAAACTTCGATTGCATTGTGATTTCGAGGCAATGGACATTTTGATTGGGCTGGATGAGTTTATTGTTCAAGTACGAAATGTGATTGGCTATTTACAATGCTTCTGCATTGTATTATCTGCAGATTCCGGCTACGTTGTTTCACGGCTTGATAGCGGTGTTGTCGTAGGGTGTATAATTATATATTCGTGAGAAAAAGTAAAGAAAAGATATTAGAAATCACATACAAAAATGGGTGCCATCAAGTGTATAAAATATCTCTTGTTCTCCTTCAACTTTGTGTTCTGGGTAAGTTTATGTTAGTTATTTTGCACTTCATAGCTAGTTTCGCGTAAATGCTGTGCTACATTCGGAATGATGCCCTGCTGTGATTTAAATTTTTCGAAGAAAATAAGCTATCTTGCATTGTATACTTCTGCTAATTCTGCACAGTTTCATAACTGGCTTTAATTCATCGCCAGTGTCAGATTTGCTAAACTGTTGATGGGTGAACCAATATTTACTTATCTTAAGTACTTTTATTTCAGCTAGGCCATTCCCATACTACAGCATTCCGTTGCATTCTCATGTTTTTTCTTGTAAACGCCGCCAAAGCCACCCTAAGTTTACAGAATTGTATTGCGATACTCGTTCATTTTCAGTAACTTTCAAGTACGTTTTGTCAGTAAAGTTCATTAACCCCTAGTCTGTTAAACTGGCAGCAACAGGAAAACAAAATAGAATGCATCAACGTGATGCATTCCATTTTGTTTTCCTGTTACTTTCCATTTATTTTCACATGCCATTTTTGATAGAGCCCTCAATTGCAGATTGTGTAGTCAATTCTTGTTTCATTTCCACCTATGCTTGATTGTTTTGCATGCCGTAACCTGAATATTACAATTACTTCCTTTTATAACATTTCTGATGTGCATTGAATTGCATTTGTTCTGAGGTTGTCGCTCAAACTTCCTAAGATAGAAGTAGTTAGTAATTGTCACTGTATACATAGGCGGCTGTAGCCCCCCAGGGGGTACTCCTTACTATTTGCTATGGGGGAGTCTGTGTCAATATTTGGGGTTTGAGATTTTGAAAGAAAGTCATATTTGGGGTCTGTCATTCGCAGCTTAAGAAAAATTATATATTTGGGGTCTCAAAATAAGAGCTTATGGAAAATTTGATAGTTGGAGTTTGAGAATTAAAGCAAAGTTGTAAAAAAACCAAAGTCTAAAGTTTTAATACATTAAACATATACTTGTGATATTCAATGAAGTTTTACAACAGTGCTAGTCCAAAATATATGACAATTTTTAGGGTCTCAAACTTTTGAGGCTCAATGTTTTGGTTCATCAAAAGTAGGACTCAATATTTGGTGGTCAGCAAAAAGCCCTAACATGGACCCCCACATATGAAAAGATCCAGAGTACCCCCTGGGCAGAGCCCCCATTTCTTTTGGTGGATAAGATCTTTGCTGGGATGATGGCTAGCCCATAGTCTTTCTTGTACTACCTTTATTAACAATATCACTTTATTCTTTCTTTCTTTCCTGTTCTATATTTATGTAGTTCATAGTTTTCACTAATTTTTGCCCTCCAAGATTGCTACCTAAAATTTTACTGAGCTCCCCTGTCAGCACCTAAATTTCTGATGAAGTCTATGCACTGTTGGTATTGTCACAAACTATTTTAAATCCAACTTGAAGGGTTTTGGTCTGCTAACACTTTCTCACTTTGCTCAGTGTTAGCAGTATTAGGCCACCCTTTTCTTCCTTGATGCTAGTGGCAGTTTTTCAAGAAAAGTTTGGAGGGCAATATGGCTGAATGCCCCAAGCACAGGTTTTTTACCAAACAACTTTGGAAGAATATTGAATCCTTTGGTGAACTGATTTTGCTGAGAATTGCTGACTTGATGCCACCTAGAGGCATTTTGCTCCCAACCCCCTTACCCCCCCCAAATAATTGCTACTGCTTGGTACTACCAGGGATAGGAAGTTCTTAGCCTGGCAATAACTACAATAACAGTCAAGAAACACCCCCAATTATTAGAGTTATAAAACCACCCAGTTGTGATTGGAATGACCCCATTATCAATTAATTGCTATCTAAATACTAGTGTTGGGCACCAGTGGATATTGAACCACCCATTTTTATTAATGAATTTGAGTTGTCTAAACAAGATCACCACAAATTGGCATATATTTCAAAGCCTATATGTCATGCACTGGCTCAGTTGCTAGGGGCAAGAGGGACTGCTGCCCTGAAGTACTATGTCTATTAGAGATTTAAAGCGTGTATGGAATTTCTAATGCTGAATGAGTACATGAGCAGCCAAAATTTCCTCTTTGAGAGGTTGAACTGGAAAATTCCAAGAAACTTGTGACCTTAGCCCACCAAAAATTTAGCTCTCACCACACCCCTGATTTCATCATGACTCATAGAATTTTTTTATATCCAAACATATACTAAAATTATGAGGTTTTGCCCACTTGTTTGAACCCACTCCCTACCTTTTTAGGCCCACTTGTGTAATTTAAATAATCCTGCCTGTCATTAGTCAGAAGTTAATGAATAATTTATTACCTACTAAATATTAAGATTGAGTGTATTCACTTTGTGGTGCAGTTGTGAACAAGCTTCTTCAGATGATGATTAATCACTATAGTTAAATAATAGATTGTGTAATTTCCCCAGAGCTACCTTTACTTATGATACTTCCCAGATGCTAAAGCAGATGCAGCTTAACAAAATACTCTGGAGTGAATGAGAGTGTTACCCATTCAAAGTATACCATAAATTCTCAAATAAGCCCCTGCCTCTGAATAAGCACCCTTCAAATAACCCCCCATGTAAGAAATCAGTTTTGTAAATTAGCTCCCCTCAAAGAAGCCCCCCATATGGCCTTACTCAAGGGAAACATAGTTGCAAAATAATATCTTACTTCAAGAAAATCCCATAGGACAATAGCTATACAGTATTAATTCCTTTGACTGGAGACAAAAAAGCAGAATGAAATGCAATTTTTTGATGATAATGAAGAAATTTTTATTGACTAATGTATTTTGTTTGTGAAATAGCCTTTTTGTACTATTTTATTTAGTTGATAGGGAAAAGTGTTATTTTTATGTCAGCCTGAGAGGAAAGTGCTAAGCTTTGAAATAAGCCCCCCCTTGAATAAGCTCTTCACTCGAATAGGCTCCCACCCAAAAATTCATTTTCCAAATAAGCCCCCAGGGGATTTTTCAAGGATTTATGCTATTTGGATAAGATTTTCTGCCACTTCAGTTCCACATTGCTGAAGTTAACATCCAACCACATAATCCAAATTTTCTAAGAACCTGTCAACCATGGAACACCTTGCCTTGCATTTCCCTCCCCAAATCCTACAACTTTCTTGTTTCAAATAGCTGTTATATAATGCCCGCTGCGCGTGCATATCTGCAAATTAGCCTTGGAAAGACAAGAAGTACCCCCACTTCCATGCATGAAT
>OLMO02000273.1:6240841-6251643 GCA_900291935.2 Cassiopea xamachana
TATTCAAAATGACAATGAAGACCGTATTCATCACGAACTGAAGTCACAAGGCTTTGTTATCTCATCTATACTTCTTCAAGGCAGTAGGCATACTCGCAAATTTTGGACTAAAGTTCATCATAATATGCCTAAAAACATCTTTAATTTTATTGTCAAGTATATCAACAATACTCTTGCTACTAAGAAAAATCTCTGCAAATGGTCTCTCTCCACTATATCTGCATGCTCTTTCTGCTTCCAGTCTGAGACGCTCCGGCACATAGTTTCTAGTTGCAAATCCTATCTTCAAGATGGTAGATATACCTGGCGTCATAATTCCGTTTTACTACATATTGCCAAAACTCTCTCATCTATAGCGAATAGCTCATTATACGCAGACCTTCCTATCTTTCCATCTCCATCTTTAATAACTGCTGATTCCCTTCGACCAGACCTGGTACTAGTGCTCAACAATACTACTGTCTATGTACTGGAACTCACTGTTGGCTTTGAATCCAATATAAAACTAAATAGCGATCGCAAGGCTAATAAGTACCACCCTCTTATTGGTAGCCTCCAGAAATCATACTCGACGGCAAAATTCGTCAACCTTTCTATGAGTGCCCTCGGAATATTTGGAACTTCTTCTGAATCTCTCTTGTCAATGCTCACAGACTTGCATTTTAACGAAAAGACTAAGCAAAATGTGATACTGAAAACAATGAACATAGCAGTTAGATGCAGCTACTACATCTTTTGTAGAAGAAATAAAAGTTGGACCAACCCTGACTTGCTTGACTTTTAAAGATATGGTTACATTAACTCAAATACATTTTCGTAATTGCTTTTCTTTATGTGCGTGCGTGTTGTTCCTTGTTTTTTTTTTATATGTATATATAAAGCAGACTTGTCAAATATACACTGCCTTAATGTAGTGAGGTGTATCATTGTATACTTAAAATATATTATTATAATCATGAAGTTTCAAAAAAAAATTGTATAAATAAATGAGCTTTTATTACTATAAATTATTTTTATAATTTGTATTACTATAAATTATTTTTATAGTTTGTATTATCATATATTCATATGAGAAGTTTAAAAAAAATAAAAAATTTTATAAATAAATGAACTTTTATTACTATAAATTTTTTTAAAGTTTGTATTAATATAAATAATTTTATAGTTTGTATTACTATAAATTATTTTTATAGTTTGTATTACTATAAATTATTTTTATAGTTTGTATTACTATAAAAAATGTTATCAATCAATTAGCTGGTATTACTATAAATTAACACCGGGTGGTTTATGTAGGTAATAGCAATGGAGTTCCACAGCAATTTGCCAGGTAATTGACCATGACAGCCTAAAATGTAAGAAAATTTTAGAACTACAAGGAAAGAACTAAGAACCTTTAGATAAATAGCACTTTGTAAGCGCTACCTGGTTCAACGTAAAGCTGTACCAAAACAATGTGAATGTGACGTTGCTTTAGAATTTAACTCGTACAGACGCATTTTGTTTGTTATAGGACAAATAGTTTACTACATTCGCGTTCTGCGTACGCTATCACAGCAATTTAGTTCGCTAAATTAAGAAACTTTGAAGAAACTTTTAGAACTTGAATGTGGCCAAAACTTAAGAAATTTATGGTACTACGTCTTGAGTTAGCTTTCTTATATAAAAAACGTGAATCTCAACACAAAAAGCTCGAGTAGACAAACTCAAATGTCTCATAGGCTTGGACAAGGAAGAGAAGGAGGTTGAAAATTTGCAGAAATGCGCGTACATCCTCATGGATGACCCCAAATCAGGGTGAATTGGGAAAAATCAGGAAACTCTTTTTGCGTACAAAATATCAAGTAAAAATTAGGGAATGTCACTTAATCTAAATTAAATCAGGGAAATGTCAGCTAAATTGTTTTTGCTTCTCTCGCTTATAAAATCGATGCCTCAATATGCTGAAAAACGAGCAAGAAATCCAATTCTGCGAGTAAGTTTCCTTTTCAATGATACAAATGACGCGCATTTCTTTACTCAAATAGGTTGAAGTTTGCTTCAATAGTCCTGCATTGTACTAAACGTATTGTACGGTTTTTGCTCAGGATCTATGTTGAATCAGGAAAGGCAAAGTAGAAATCATGAGAAAGTGAAGGAAATATGAGAGAAGATTACTTCTGTGATTTGGCAGACGCTCTTAATATATGCAGCGACCCTTCCTTCCTGCATGCCTGCTACATTAAATTTTTGAGACAGATGTTTGAAGTGTGCTTGTCGCTACTAGTGGCGTATAAACATTTTTCTTTCAAGAAACTGTTTTATAAGAAAGTTGTACTCTGCAGCTCAATAAGTTAAGAAAATTTATTGGATTTTTAGATTTAAGAAAGTTTATAGATGTATATGTATTTAAAATTCGATTTATCTGTATACAAATGTGATATATTTTAACTTGACTGCCTTCTAGAAGTTTAATTTCTGTTATTTATCAAGATTTAGCATCGTTTCAGGTGTACATTGAGCTTTCTCGCCATCCGATACACATTTTTTATAAGAAAAAAGTTTATAAGGAAATGAGGCTCAAATGGTCAAAATCTTAAGAAAATCTTAAGAAAATCACGAGGCTGAATTTCCAAAATTTAGTGTTTTTATTGGCCAAAAATCGAGACTTCGTCATTATTGCATTTAAAATTTTAAACCTGGCATTCAAATTCAAGTATACAATGTTGATAACGAAAGTGTAAACCTTTTTAGCCAGTTTATTTCAGTTAAAAGCTAAGAAATATTTAAGAAAATCTCCGGCTCATGTTCGGGAAAAGTTAAGAAAATTGAGGATCAGGCAAAATGATGTTTGTCTTATAAAAACAACGTGTAATGTGCATGCGCTAAACATAGGAACTCAAACATTTTGCTAGGAAAGTCTTGAGAAAGTTTTGATACTGTAATCGCGAAAAGTGAAGAAAGTATCGTAAGAACTTTCTTATGAAAGACGTGAGTTGGTGCAGCACCTTTCCCTACGGTTGCTGTTCTGAAAGATTTCAAGTATAGTTTGTTTCAGAGCTTTGAGAAATTTCAGGCAGATTTTGAAATGATAAAATAAATCATTATCCTACATCCCTACCTCCTTGGCAAAAATACTTTTGGACGTCCCCCTCACAGACACAGTATCAACAACGTAGACGTGGTTATATTGTGGCGTTTGGCATCTAAGGGTTTAGTTTACAAGAATTTGGTTCAGTCGTCAAGTATTATTGGACATCTGTAATTGTCCAATCTATATTTTACACGGTTTTTTGAATATCTAGCATGTCCTTCCATTCCAGATTGCTGCTATTATATGGCATCTGATATGAAATGAACTATGTTCACTTTATTGTAAATATGTTAAATGTAAGCACCATATACAGTTGAGATCAGATGACTTAGTGTCCTTTCCAGCTGTATGTGGTGCAAACAAAGTAAATTGTAGTTGTAGTTCAGACCTTTTTATATGTGATTAAAAACAAAATAACAAATCAAGGACGTAGGAAGGACCGAAAAAGTGGGGTAGGGGCCACGGCATAAATGGGCACATAACCACGCCTATTAATTAACCACTCCCATAAAGCACACTACGTTTAACCCGTGCATGACTTGCACCTGTTGAGCAGTGGCCACCACTTTCACACTTTGAAGGCGCGTAGTGTCCGCGAAAGCCGAAGTTCATGTAATCAATATCATATGCTGGACCATCTAACCTACACGCTTAGTAGTTGGAAGGAGACAAAGTAGGTGCTACACTATATCCATGAAAGAACACTTGTAGAAGGAACAGGTGGCTAGGGGGGCTTGCCCCCAGAAAAATTTTGGAGGTCTCGCCCTCTAGAACGTCGGAAAATGCCCTTCTTTAAAACAATGTATACATCGTTTTCTTCATTAGTGTTTATGGTGAGAAGGAAAGACTGGATCCTTAGCATGTTTTCATCGAATTTTGACGACGTAGATTAAAATGGAAAAAGCTACGACGACCTTCTCTGTACGCCACACCTTTAACCCTACGTCACAGCATGTACGCCACTGCCACGGGAAAGCTGGCTTATACGTAGTCGATCATAGCTTCCTGTGAACCACACTAATGCATCTTTGTCACATTTTGCAAACCTGAAGTTTTTGGGGGCTTTGGTGGCAGCTGCTTCTATTGCCCCCCTCCCCATGTCCGCCACTACTATGAAGCATTGATATTGTGTCCAGAACGACTTGCTGTTTTATTTCTTCCTGAAACATTGACCGATAATAGCGAAGTCTGCTCTACAGATAAGTGACTTTTGTGAAAAAATGCTTGCAATCATCTTCATAGAAAGCCATGATTGCAAACATTGTTTTGGGCCTCATCTTGCGTTAAGAAATGGGGCACAAAAAGTATGCAAAAAAGGCACTTCTGGATTTAGAAGGTGGCACTTTTGTGTCCTCGGGAAGGGTCGCTTTGAGTTTTGAAAGAGGCACTTTTGCATAGTTTGCTAAAAAGTGAGGGCCATAGCCCCTCTGCCAACCCAGTTCCTAAATCCCTGCAAGAAATAAGGTTTGAATATTTTGGTTAATGTCTCCTCTCGGTATCAGAAGACAAGCAACAGCAATACCTTTCATCAAAAGTCAATTATTTTCTTGATAGATTATAGAATCCTAGAAACTCTCCAATCTCCGAATACTTTTCTCCCCTGCAAGTTAGCTTCTCCCCTGCAAATAAGCTTCTCTCCTGCGGAGAAGACCACCACAAACACTGACGTAGTTAGACATCACATGTGCTTTTGACCCGTTTACACGACAGCCTGGGAATGAACCTTCTTTTGGCAACGTACTTTTCTGATTTCGTGTAAATGTGTGAAGGAAGATATTTTTGAAAAGAGACAATTTTAAGTGATTTCTGTTTTGCCTTCTAGATTCTTGGTATGATATTTGCACTTTGTCTGTTCTTCAGTATCGACAAAATGTAAACTGGTTTGTCCGGGACACAGCTCCATCACGTTGGTATTTCGCCTCTTCATCTGCGTCTAGGTATTGGGGACAGAGAACGCAATAATTGTACCATATTAAATGTAGTTTTTGTTTCTTTGGAATATAGCACTAAGCACTAAAACATTTTAGCTTACGAAGTGAGGGTATGTATAATTATATAAGGATGGAAACAGCCCGACAAATGAAATGTCAAAGTAGTATAAATAGGGATGACCCAAGATATTGGGGTGTGAATAGAGTACCGGAGTGATGACGTCATAAAAATCCATTTTTAGAATGTTCAGTTTTTGACCACATTTAGTGAAAGAGCAGCGGAAAATAGGCATGTGTTGATAATTTGAAGTGAATCGTGTCAAAATGGGATGAAATATGGCCTTTTAATGACAGAAGACTTGCCATACAAACCACTGTATTTTCGGCCTGGATCTTAGATCCAGGCCCAAAATACAGTGATTTGATAGGAACTATGTCCATATTCAATTGCCTATATTTCGGTCATTATTTCTTAAATCGAGCTGAAATTTGTCAGTAATAGCTATTTCAAACAGCTTTTTCAGAATTTAAGGCCAAAATTAAAATATTCTAAAAATAGAATATTCATGACGTCACACTCCGGTACTCTATTGGTGCAGCGTGCCCACCCTTTAAAACGTCTGGTAGTATTCAGTGCTCAAAACTAACTGAGTTGTTCACTCGTCGAAAACGAGCGAAATTCGCCAAAAATTCGGAGTTAGTCGTTTTTACAGGCGAGTGGAAGCCTTAGCATGCGAATCTTAGTTTTCACATTAGTTAAATCGAGACTTAATATTATAGAACTGTTCTTTCAATCACGTTGTTTTGCGCTCTTAATATCCACTTTACAGTCCACTCCGCTGCAAAATGTGAGTATCTCATACAAATGGATGGCAGGCAGGACTAGCAGAATTGCCTTCAGGACTAGTAGGCGCGCCGGAACCGGAGGGAGGGAGGGCTGCAGACACTCCCCACTTTTTTGCTAGTGTTTGGTGTCATGCAGTAGATAGCAAATCTTATCTAAGATAGGATGTATTTTGATGTTTAGAAAGAAGGTTTTTGTTAAAATCTAAATGCGTACTTATTTATTGGACTTTGCCCCTTACCCCCTCTTCCACTCCCAATAAGAGCTTGCCACCCTTCCCCAGCCCGTCAAAAATGTGCTCCGGCATCCCTGACTAGTAGATGCAATCCACTATTTGTCCCAGGACAACTGGCTAAATAACTTAGTTTCGAGCACTGAGTATTTTTATCAGTAGATTTAAAGCAACTGTCAATTATCTCAGTAACTACTCTCAAGTGCCTAATTGCTTGGAGGGGGGGAGTAGAAAAGGCCTTGAAATCTACGATCATACTGCTATGAAGCGCTGTGTTCATAAATTAGGCTTCTTAGGTCGTGGGGAATGTAAGCAGCCCAAAAATATTGCTAACAGACAAGAGTTGTTCAAAACATGTGTTTGGAACACGTTTTGACAGATTTTTGCGCAAAAACTCATAACCGGGGGAGAAGGCAATTAGGTACTTGAGAGTGCTGTAACTACAGTTCTCTTGCAAGATAAAATATATTTACAACTGGAGCTATTGATACATGCCATCTTTTTCACTCGCCCTAACTACCTTAATGCGTCCCATGGAACGCCCCTGCATAGAAGTGAAGTTTTTAATCTATACAATCTAAGTTGTGCTATGATTTCAGTAATCTAGATATGCGATCTGCAGAGAAATTGATTTAAGGCAAGAGAAGTCAGATGTCATTTATTGCAATTTGTATTACACTTTAAATACACTTCACAGTTGGTAGATTTGTTCTGATTTATACCAATCATTGTTATTTCACAATCATTTGGCAGCTTCTTCTACGTTTCACCGCCTTTGATTTTGTATATGCTAGGCTTATACAGCCGATATCCTTGGATTTCTTGGTGTTCACGTGTTACACTATATATATATATATATATATATATATATATATATATATATATATATATATATATATATATATATATATATATATATATATATATATATATATATATATATATATATATATATATATATATATATATATATATATATATATATATATATATATATATACACTCATAACGGCACTCCCACATATATGTTTTAAAAAATAAATATTGACTCAGAAGCTATTGATACATGCCATCTTTTTCACTCTCCCTAACTACCTTAATGCGTCCCATGGAACGCCCCTGCGTAGAAGTGAAGTTTTTAATCTATACAATAAGTTGTGCTATGATTTCAGTAATTTAGATATGCGATCTGCAGAGAAATTGATTTAAGGCAAGAGGAGTCAGAGGTCATTTATTGCAATGTGTATTACACTTTAAATCCTTGTAGCAAGATTGATCGTTTTATATCTCCACTGTTTAATTCACAAATATCCCCTTTATCAAGTATGACCTGTCCATTTTAGATTATGTGGAATTCAGTTCTACTTCACAGTTGGTAGATTTCGCATATAAATCCCACGTTTATCTACGTTAGGTCAGTTTTGTTTTCTCTGTATTTTATGAGCGTCAATTCTCAGTCCCCGTAATTCCTCTGTCTTTTCTTTGGATTCAAGAAGGATATTAGCTAGAGTTTACCAACAAGCTATAGAATTACTGACCGTTTTGGCAAAAGTAGGAATGTGACACCCCAACATCCCCTGCTTCGTCAGTCCCCCGCAACCTCCAATCTCATGCAAACTTTGCAATCGTATAGGCGTACATCATAGTTTTTTCATCTTTTATCTATCCTTTCCATTTTCGTGCACCAATATTTTGAGCTGACCTTGCGCTTTGCTTTGAATAGTTCACGCATTTCTAGCACACCACTTTTAAGCTCTTGTTTACCACTGACAGTAGTACATCACAGGAAATTAAGATGGAACTAGGTCATGAGTTTCAAAATTGCCATCCCACTCGTGTATTCACATGCCGGGATAGTCTCTACAAGCATCAAATTTTGTTCTATGTTAACATTTGTGTAACTAAATCTTACTAAATCATATGTTTAAGCGATTTTCCTTCACTAGTCGTTGCGTGTTGTGTGTACCACATGCTATCAGCGTAGATCGCATGGCATGTAGACCGCATGGCTTGCTCTCTCGCACGCATCATGTTTTTACATATGACAGAGCATTAAAGTTTTCATAATTGTGTTCTGCTTCATTGTTCTAATTTATAACAATCATTGTTATTTCACAATCATTTGGCAGCATCTTTTATGTGTAACCGCCTTTGATTTTGTATATGCTAGGCTTACAGCCGATATCCTTGGATTTCTTGGTGTTCACGTTTTACACTGTATATATATATATATATATATATATATATATATATATATATATATATATATATATATATATATATATATATATATATGTATATATATATTCAACTAAATACATATGATATATGTTTTTAAGCATTGTTTATTTAATAATAGCATCTACTAAAATGAAGCAGTTTGACATTTGCTGCTTCACATTGGATGAAAACAAAATATTATGCATAATACATATCCATGTATCAATAAATAGCTCGTTATGTGTATAGATGGTCATAAACTGAGTATCATATACTGCTACTTATATTGTCAAGTTTCACCATAATTTCCTAACTGCATGTAGCGTAATGAGCGTGCCCATCTTTCATCATTACTTTTTAAGGTTATACTTCTACAGTATGTATGTCACGGCCTTTCACCAACTGTAGATGTTTGTTCGTACGGTCAACGTTAGTCATGGCAGTTAGTACTCTAACAGTTGTTGTTATTTCTAATGAACTACACGTTTCTTTTTAATAGAAAACTTATCTATAAGAAACACGAGGCTGAAATTGGGCAACACTTCAGACATTTAAGAAACAGGCGGCTGAGTTTCAAAGAGTAACTTGCAAAAACTGTTTTTACTAGTGAATTTTTTATTAAACTAGCAGGAAAGTAGAATGAACATCCATAACATGCCTCACAAGACCTGAGCGTCCTTTGTCTTGCATTACAATAGTCTGTTCTGGGTTATTATTGTCATTGGAAATCTTTAAATTTAAGAAGCATTCTAGAAACATTTGAGGCTGGATTTGACGAAATATTAAGAAACATCCAGGCTGAAGCCAGAGAGTTTGTTTCTTATAAAATAAAAACGTGCACTCATGTATAGTGTGTTTGTGTTCTAAATTATGATCTCCGTTTTGAATTTTGGATATGCTGAAAGCTAGGCGACAGTTTTACTTCGTGGTTACTATTCTACTCCCCATCCATTCAGTCTTATTTGATCCCTTTAGTCAATTTCAAGCTTTTGTTTTACTCCTTGACTTGTTTACTTCGACGTTGAACTTGAGATATTGAGAGTAATAGCACAAAGACTTTAGAACTGAAAGCTGCAAAGCTTATTCTTGACAAATAAAACTCCTCTCTTGACATTTGAATATGAAAAAATTTCCCGTGCGTTCAGCATGTCGGTAGATAATTTCATAGATTAACCTATGTGTAACTTCTTAGTGCAACTCTCATGTTGCGGATTTACAGTATTGAGCTTGCACGCTAATGAATGGTTGGAAATTCTTAAAAGTCGTACTCTTAGGTCCCAAATAAAGGGAGGTCCTAATAGGCAGGGAAATGGAAAATTTCTCAGGTCGAAATAAGCGGAGGGGGTCAGAATAAACGATGGGGTCGGAACTTTGGGCAAACTGTGCAGCAACCAGCACAAACATTAAAAGCCCCGATTAACATTACTACAAGGAAATACTTTTCGGAATCTTGCCACATATATCTGATTCATTATTTGGGTAACTTAACAAATATACCAACTTTCTGCAGGTTTCTCCTAGAAGAATTGAAGTTTGATAAGCAGTGGGTTAGAACATGTTTCGAGAAGAAGTAAGCGGGGCGGGGGGACGCTTATTCGGGACCAAAGGGGATATGTTTACTGTGGTGCCGCACAGAGCCACAACACACACACACATGGGCACCCCTTCTTTGTATCTTCATTGTGCCAACTTGGTATTTTTCCAGTGTTTTCATCTGATGCACATTCGTGTTTGATGAAAACACTTCACTGAACTCAAGCGAGGAAAGCACCCACTTTACTGTAAGACATGCTTGAAACCAGGCAAAAGCATGCATCCGGATCGGTAGGCCTGGACTGCATTTTACACCTCATGGCCTTTAAATCCTTTTATTGAAACTGAGCGCAGCTTGCACTTTGCTGTCTAATTGCTAATTTGCTAATTAATTCCCACCATCTACGCTTCTCTACGGCAGATGAGTTGCCATACAAGGTATTTCAAACGTAGAGCAGTGTTTTTTAACCTTTCTTGTGCCACGGTACAATGTTTGCACTGGAAAAATCTTACGGCACACCACTAACGAAAAGTGTTACAAAATGGCACTCTGTATAGGATCGAGGCAATCTGCTACCTGTTGCCATGTCTCTATGCTTTTATTACATTTAGCCCTGTGGAGAACCCGAACTTGATGTGAGAGGGGCACAGTATGTACAAGAATAGCCGCTATCCACTACTATTGGACGGGAAATGGGGATCTGGGTGCTTGCCCCCAGAAAAGTTTTTTAGGTAGCACCCTGTAATACGTCATAAAACACCATTTTGCAAAATAGAATGCATTTGTTTACACTAACGACATTTATGATGCTGCTAAAGCAGAAAAGGAATTCTAGTTTTTTATGCGAAATAGCTATGATTATATATATATATATACATATATATATATACATATATATATATATATATATACATATATATATATATATATATATATATATATATATATATATATATATATATATATAT
>OLMO02000273.1:6266784-6280893 GCA_900291935.2 Cassiopea xamachana
GTCTGTCTGTCTGTCTGTCTGTCTATCTATCTATCTGTCTGTCTGTCTGTCTGTCTGTCTGTCTGTCTGTCTGTCTGTCTGTCTGTCTATCTATCTATCTATCTATCTATCTATCTATCTATCTATCTATCGCGACTAACTATGGACTGCCGTAATGGCCTATTACTTGCTAAACATTCATCAGTCAGTTAAAAGATCGTTCCACAAACCGTCCAGAAAAAATTGAAATGATGATGATGAAAAGATCGTTCCATCTTCTTTTGCAACCATCACTTTCTGTCTCAAGATATTCTTCAATCATTTTGACCCATGTTAAATTTTGTCCACCCAGTGGCGGTTTTGTGGACCATGGGGCCTGGAACCGAAATCATCAGCCAGGTTCTCGTTTGAAAATTTTTTTAACCAAGGTCATTCTTCAAATTCTTTTTGTTAAAACTGTTAGGCCCCAAGATTGTGTCTCCCATTTTCCTATTCGGGGGTCTCTTTTGGGTGCGAGGTCTGTGGCCGTGGCCCCCTTGGCACCCTTTAAAGCCACCACCGTGTCCAACCATTAGTTTCTTTACATATCTCTGAGCTTCTCTTAATGCAGTTTTTGCAGGTGTATTGTCTGGCAGTCTTAAGAGGTAACCGTACCAACTTAATCTTCTTTCCTTTATTGTTTTACTCCATTCATCAGTTTTCATTCTTTCGTATAATTGCTTGCTTGATATTTTATTGAGCCACTTGATATCGAGGATCTTGCGGGGGAGATTTCTCTGGAAGACATTAACTGTACTTTCAAGCTTTTTGGTAAGGATCCAAAGCTCGCTTTCATAGAAGAATATGCTCTCTATTTGACTCTTTAACAGTCTCATCTTAGTGGGTATTTTGACTCTTTTACTCTCGAAAGTATGTTTCAGCTGGTTGCAAGCTGTTGCTGCTAATACCTTTCTCTGGAGATAGCGTGCTCTGTGTCCAAAAGGCTACCTCGACATTTGCATTTTGTCCAGGAGTCACTTCCCTTTCTTTCAATTTCATATTGCTCTATTTTCCTTTCATTCGTTTGCAGGTTCTTTTCCTTCAAACTTAAAGGTACTTCTTTCCTTAGCTGGAGGACTATGTCATCATGATTTGTGATCCAGCCTACGTCATCAGCATACTGTTGACCTATCATCTGGGCTAAAGTTTTTGCCGTGTATGTAAGAAGTAAAGCTTCACTGCTTTTATCAAGAATGAAGATCTTTCAATTAGAAAGAGCAATGCTATACCAGAAGCACAATTTTTAACAAAGCTACAATAGTTCATAAAGATACAATATTTTTCACAGAACCCCAATACTCTTAAAACTTTTTATCTTGAATGTAGGAAGATTCTGAACTTATGCCCAAGTACAGAAGGTGCAACTTAATCTGAAAGCCAAGGGAATATATTCAAGCCTCATCATAATGCAAAGCAATATCAGAACAGACCAATGAATATTGCATCGATAATTGATAAGTTAATCTAAAAGTATTGCAGCTAGAGTATACAACAGCTCCTAAGCCATAAAGATGCTTATTCCTGTAAAAAATGACTTTAGCACACTTATAGTAATATGTTGCCAAGAAATGACTTATCACAAGAATTCATTCCAAGTTTTCCAATCAGCCAATTACACTCCAGTTTCCAAGAGGCAGGTATGTGCAGACTAAGGGGCGTGGGGAGGGCGTCACGCCCCCCCAATATTTTCAAGTTTGCAGGAAAGTTGGTCAAAAGGCAACCATGCTGCAAGAGAGCTGGCAAAAGTATTTTCTGTGACCTTTTTTCTCTTTCAGTAACAGCAGTTTGTCAATTGGTCAAAACGCCCCCCCCCCAACAGATGGTGTCTCGGAACATCACTGCCAATAGGCAGTGATTAATCTGTTCTGAATTTCATATTTAATTAATAGTTTTGCAGTAAAACAGCCAGGGACGAATTTAGGAGATGTTTATTGGGGGTTGTAGGATTGTGGAGTTTGTTGGCCCTCACACTTCAGATCCTAGGATAATGAAGCGAAGCCCATTTTTCGTTGTCATTGTTGTCCTATCTTAGAAATATGCTTTTTACTGTAGAAGTCCAAAGCCTTGACCATCAAGAAACAATCTTGCTGTTTACCCAAAGGTGCGAAAATATTGCAGAATTTACCGAAAAGTGGGAAAGTACTGGGAGTTGTAATGTATGTATTAGATTAACTTAGTTATTGTATCAATAATCATTGTACCTCTTTGTACTGTTAGAGGTACTGTGTTGTTGCTTGTCAATGATTGAATGGAATGATTAACAGGTGTTTAGAGTTGGAGTTCAGTTGATTATCAGAGATAGCGAAGGAAACACGCGTTGTATTTATGAGAGTGTAACTGCTACAGAGTGTCGCACCCCATTCCACCTCGGTAAATCCGTCCATGGCCACGGTATGCATTCCAATTTCCATAATAAGCAACTAGAATAAAAAATGCCTTACGGCAACAGCGGCTGTCCTTTAGAAATTTTAGCTCTAATGATCTGACATCCTCCAGTTGTTTAAGATACACTAATTATTCGTGCGGGTTTCTTCTAAGAGGGTTGTACGCTTTTAATTAGAAACAGACTTATGAAAAGTAATCCTCTACAGCTCTAGAAATTACAAAGGTTTAGATTGACGTAGGAAATCAGGGGGTATATGTCCCCTATTCTTCAAAATTGCCTTTGCAGATAATGGACTTTTACCCTCAGAACTTATCCCTTTTTACCACAAAATTTACACTAAAACTGAAGAAACTGCTTTGACTAAATCAACCACGCTTCAAATTGTGATGAGACATGGTAAATATGAAAAACAGTGATATCTTCTAGGCCAAATTGAAAGACACCTCTTAATAAATCAGATGCAATAAAATTTTCAAAGGTCCTCATCGCTGATGGCAAGTATAACATTGAAAGATACATTTTAAGCCAAAGTAAAAAGCACAGTACCAAAATTGTTTCTGGGATGATGGACCCCATTCATATTTATATTGACTTATTTTTACACAAATAACCCTTTAACTACGTTCAAATAAACTAAACAATTCATCATAATAGTCTATAGTCTGTGTAGTCTATAGTCTATATTCATTCTTGAGTATGTGTATGGTCTGTGCATTCATCCATGTGTTCATTCACACCATTCTTGAGTAAGTTACAGTAACGAGCGATACCATAATATTGCTACAGACGTAAGCCCCCCTCAAGCTGGGCAGAAGCCCGTTCATTCGGGAAAATTTTCTGAAAGAACAATAGGAAATTCGGGCAACTTTTCTGCTTGCTCTACAGCTCCATTTGATATTTCGGGCAGAAAATTTACAGCCCCCCAAATTTGACGTCTTCCTTCGCCCATGGCTACAAGAAATGGTCAACAGCCTGTACTAAAACTCTGACAGGCACATCTGAATTTTCAATGATACAATGAAGTAAAACCCTTGCTAAAACATCTTCAGATCGTGTGCAAAGGGTGCCTTAATTGCAGCAGAAAGCACTACAAGCCCTTAGTTATTTTTAGCTAACATTTCCTCTTTTCTATGGTTTGCCTCCGTAGCAAACATTTCTTTTAAATGCTATGTATGCAATACAGTATACGTTATTTTGCGTATCTTTAGCAGTCAGTTTTCTGTTTCTGAATAAGAGGTATCATTGGGTCAAATGTTCATCTAGTCTTTTGCAGTCCTTTAAGCCCTGGCCAAACTTGGCAACATTGTAGAGCAACATGGAGAAACATAGATGTTGCTGAAATGTTGCCTAGTTTGGCCACCATGTTGGCCGACAAATCCATGACAAAGTTTGTTGCTTAAAGGTTTGAACATGCTCAAAGATTTCCCGGCAACATTTGTTGCTCAACTGCATGTTACCAATTTGGCCACCATGTCGGGCAACAATTCAACTCAATTTCACATTTGTATGCACTCATGAATGGTTATAAAAGCAGTTTTAGATAGTGAAAAAGTTCCTCAAATGCCAAACACACCATGGATCCGCCCATGATCAATGTAGAGAGTGAAATTTATGAAGGAGTTGGGCTCTTGGAAGAACTGATAAGGCAGTAATGGAAAAGCAAAATAAAGCTAACACAGCAATGTTGCCCGACAATGTTGCTCAGTTTGACTATGATTTTCTGACAACATAAAAATAAGCAACATGGATCGAAACATCGACCTGAGTCCAGGAAAAGCTAAGGAGGCTTCAATACTGGTCTCAAAAAGAGTTTCTTGCAAAAGACCACGTGTCCCAACATGGGCGTAGGATGACGTCAGATTTTGGGAGGGCTGTAAACGTTCTGTAAACTATCTGCCTGAATTTCCTATTGTTCTTTCAGAAAACTTGCCCGAGTGAAACGGAGTTCTGTCCAGCTTGGGGGCTGCAGCCCCTTGCCCCCCGTCTCCTACGCTTATATGTCCCATTATGCGTATCAAAAGCAGATGAGCTTCTGCTCTTCATGTCTGCTCGTATAGCAATCCGATTTGGCAGCGAGCTACAATACTTGCCAAAAGTCCATGGGAATTTTTCAAAAATTATGAAAAACTATAGCTTTCTCAGCATTTCAACCATCACACCTTGATGCACCCCCCTTTCCCCTAAAACAATGTTGGTCTGTTCCTGAGACACTTGGCATTATTGTGCAAGAAAAATGTTTCCGTTACCGCATGTACTTCTCCCAGTAATTTCATGCACCCAGATAAAGAGGTCACGTGACGCCACTGATTACTTCCAACATTCGTATGACGTTGTTATAGAACTGAAGCAGCTCAAATTTTAGCATCAAATTCCCTAGTTAATTGAGTATTGATCTCGTTCACTTTCCAGTATCTTTGCTTCCACGCTGTGATAGTGTCTTCAGGGCAATCACGAGGGATCTTGGGGTAGTGATGTGTTCGTTGGGGGTTTGTTGGGGGTTATGGAGGACGTAAGGCCCCCAACATGTAGGAGCGTTGGTTATGTTGCAGGAGACTTAGCAACCCATTGCTAATAGTATTTTATGGGGCATTGTTTTAGTCATAGTAGCTAGTACGACGGCCAGGGTGCATTACGTGTAAAACTCACGCTGGAGGTACGCCAGTAGCTCCTCCGGTGTGCGCCAACGCTTCTTTCTATACATATAAGAAGTTACATTAACAAACTACAAACCAAACAATCTACTTTACAACACTACGAGGACGATACCAGGGGGTGCAAATTTCATGACTACCCACTGGCTTTTAAGGTACTCCTCTGGTCAAAAGACTAACTTCAAACAGTTAATCACACATAATCACTTTGGATTTTCGTCCTGAGGAGTGCCGTGACAAAAATCTAAATACAAAAATTAAACAAGACTACAATAACGGAATAACGGAAGAGGAGAATTGCAAGATTATGTTACCAAGTCATTCAAAACGTTTGGAAGCGTGGATATATTCTAGTGATGGTCTGAGAATACACTATGGCGTACACGTTTTTTTAATAAAAAACAGTTTATAAGAAAATGAGGCTCAAATCGTCAAAATCTTAAGAAAATCTTAAGGAAATTACGAGGCTTCAATTTCCAAAATTTTGTATTTTTATTGGCCAAAAACCGGTATTTCGTCATTAGTGCATATTCAAAATGTTTAAGATGGAATCCAAATTCTGGTATACAATATTAATAACGAAAGTGTGAGCCATTGTAGCCAGTTTATTTCAGTAAAAGTTAAGAAAATATTAAGAAAATCTCAGGCTCAATTTTGGGAAAAGTTAAGAAAGTTGAGGCTCAAGCAAAATGACAGTTTTCTTTTAAAAAAAGATAATACATAATATTGTATTACATCATGTTTACACTGTTGAGAAGATCACGTCTAATTACGTCATAAGCAGGGTTGCCAGATTGGCATTTTCAATACCAAATTTCACAATTTATGCATTTTTTGGAGAAATTTTGAGTATTTGCTTTTGGCAGATTTTTTAATTTGGCATTATTCTGACATTTTTCTGAGCATGGTTTCATGAAATGGAATTTTGTGTTATCTTTTGCAGAGTTTCTGAATAATGCATATCTAAACATGCATGCATGTTTTATCCAAGGTTTTTGAAGGCACTGGCACTATAGTGATTTCAACTTATCAACAAACTTTTCTGCATTATATGGTTATACTAGGGGTGAAAGTACAAAATGCCTTGCAGTATCATTGCCTCTGTGGAGGATATTCGGATTTGGCATAACTTAACCCAGTTTGGAATAAAATTTTCAACATTTGACATACTTTTACATATTAACTTGATCGTAAGCGTGACAGACCAAGATACAGTGTTCCGTGTCCCCAACACCGTAGTTCATTGCGTGCAAGCAGTTCAAGGTTGGAGGTTGGCGTGCACGTGAGGTGCAAAGATCAAAAGAACGAATGCACTTTGGTACGACGGTCAGCCCCCCATCCTAACAGAAAGTGTCTAGGCACATCCTTGATGGGGGGGGATCACACCCTTAGAAATAGTTGCCGGTACTTTTTGCTTTCCAGGGACACCGGAGAGGAGGGCAGAGGGGAGCAAGCGCCCCTTCTGCCTTTCATTTGGGGGAGCAAAAGTACCTCTTTGAAATGCAATAGCTTGCTTTTTAAACGTTAAAATGGTGCAACGGAGATCAACTGAGCTATTTAAGAAAGTAATATAAGATTGGCAAAAGCACTATTTACTGTATATGACTGTAGCAAATATAGGCTCTGCTGAGGATCGGAATAAAAATACCCCAATGATTTGTCTCGGGGCCCTAAATTTTTTCTGCTTGCTTTGGTTTCCTATGGTAGTTAGTGCCCTTTAGCTCCTGTCGGCCTCTTTTGGCCTTTTATCATTCAGGCGTCCCTGTTGCCTTTTATTGGAAAATCACACTTTTTTGGAAAATTGCAGAACACTTAGAAAAATTTTACTTTACATGCCAGCCCCCAAAACGGTTTCCATCATGGTGATTTCCATTCACTTCATTTAGAACACCATCCATGTGTCGCATAACACATCCTTTTCGGAGCAGAAAAGTCTAAAGGATTGGTGAAGTGGTATAAAGTGAAGTGGTTGATGAAAAATGAAATGGTGCTATTTGTCGGTGCGTTTACTACTTGTTAAACAATTTCCAGTAAGGTTATTTGAAGGAAGAAATCCTTCTTGTCTAGTTTTTCGCATGTTGTTGTTCCCTGTCGGCCAAAGACAGGGAGTGCAGGCCTCACATGCACATGGCCTAGCTCAATGTGTTATGTTTTGCAGTTTTAATCACTTTTGCCGGAGATCTTGTGTGTGTGTGTGCAGTAATAAATGTTCAGGTATCAGTGTACAAAATCACGAAAATATTGCGTGAACAACAGCCACTCTATTAATGAGGCAAAACTCATTTTCAGCATTTAACTTTGGTGCACACCAGACTGGCCAAGGTGTGTTTACTGCTTGGACAATTTCATGTTTTAAAGAATTCGTGGTGTGCCTCTGATGTGTATTCCCGAATTTTATGCGCGGATACAACTTCGAAATTTTTTCAAATAGTCTACCATGCATTTCTTTTTGCCTCATTAAATTCACATTCTAGTCATAGGTGTTCTTAGATCTTAGATGAAACCTTTTGTACCAATCAAAAATAACAAAGTACTAGAGTTTTAGGTAATGTTCCTTTTGAAGCAATGGCTCAAGTGGATATTCTCTTTTATATTAGTACTGGACATTTCCATATCTTCTCTGAAGTAATTGAAAAACATTACCTGTCTAATGTTTTTGGTACTTGGTGACTCTTGATGTACTATTTATCTGTCAAATAGCTTATGCTTGTCTTATTGAATAGGATCTATTCCTGTATGTCAACATTTTACTGATGACTCTAGCCAGATTCATTATTATTTTGATTGCTGATGAGGACTCTATTTTATTGCTGATGATGATGATGCTAGCCAGAGTCAAAGTGTCTATGTTAAGTTATCATTCAAATCTCTGTTAATTCCTGTTTAATTTGCATGGTTATGTTGCCATTTAAGGCTGGGAGCACACTGCTCTGCTTATGACTTTATCCATTTTTATAGATGTCTGTGAACCGTTCTCACTGCTCCATTTTTGTACAGAAATCCAAATAAAAATATCCTTTTTTGTGGGTTCACACTGCTCACAGCAATGGAGGAAAAATGTCCCTTTCTCTGGTTTTAATCCTTTCACAATGCTGTGGTTGAGACAAATATCCGTGTGTTTATATTTATCTATTGCAGTTGAAGAAAACCTCTGTTTTTGTACATACCCACTTTGAAGGGTGTTTTTGTGCTTTTTTGTGCAGAGTAGTGTGAACAATTTCTCAAAAATGGATATTTAGATATGCGCATTTGTACAAAAACAGAGCAGTGTGAATGGGGCATAAGTCACTATAAATCCTGTTTAAGTTTCATGGTCAACACATAGTGGTATTTTCAAGATTTAAGCTGAATTGAACATTAGAAATATGAATATGTGTCTTATTCTTGTCCTTTTAATAATTAAGTTCATTGTAAAGGTGTGATTCCCAAAATCTGAATCCATTTTCTTTTTGTAGATGAAGAAGCAGGAATGTAAGCTGAAGAATAAAAGATAAACTTCCATAGAAAGCTAAGGATCCAGCTATCTCACTATCTACTAAGTTAGAGAACTCACCTCTTTCAGGACATATAGGGACACTCATGAGCTTGAATGAAGCTGATAGCCAGGGAAAGGAAGGTCAGAGATGTTCTTCAACTATGGATGGAAAGACTGATGTTGAGTCATGCAAAAAGCAGATGTACGTATGTGGTAGATGCAATGCATCCTTTGAAAGGTTACGCTTACTGAACAAGCATAGGTGTTGTAATGGTGATGAAAGCAGTGCCTGTGAGAAGGATAAAAGTGAAGGCAGGAAATATGGAGAGCAAAATAATGGTAGTCTTTCACCATTGATACATCTTTATGTATATTTAGTTTTATAGAAGGAGATAACTTTATTACAATGTAGTAGCAAGCATATCTCCTCTTAGAATAATTTTTTGCTCCTTGTAAGGGCCTGAATTGGATTGTTAATGAGAGAAGTTTCATAAAGCTGTAAAATTTTAAGTTTCACACTCTTCCAACAGTGGTGTGTTTATTTGGGGGGGGGGTGACATTTCACACCCCCCCAACAGGCAACATTTCATAACCTCCCAACAGACAAAATTGTAAGAAAGGTTGTCTATTAGAGGAGATTTTGCATCCCATTGATCATTTTGTTTTATGGGACAATTTTTGAGGTCCATTAGTAGGTCAAATGGCCTGAATACCCCCGTAAAGGAAAATGTCTAGGCATATCACTGTCTTCCAATATCCATAGACAAAGCTTTTTCTTATTGTTTATTTTCTATTCTGCCCCAAAGATGAAGATGCTTTAGTCATTGATTTGAATGCAAAGCTCCCATCAACTGAGGAACCCAAAGCCCCATTACCTAAAGAATCCAAGGCACTCCAATGCTCAGCATGTCCAAAGCAGTTTATGAAGCATCATTCTCTTACAAAACATTTTGCATTGATACACAATGGTATTATGCCATGGAAGTGCCCAAGCTGTAGTGAGGAATTTTTGTCATCAGTGAAGTTTAAAGAGCATTGTAAACAGCATGGGATATTGAAGCCATTCAAGTGTGAGAAGTGTAAATCATTTTTCAAATCCTATGAGGTCTTACGTGTCCATGACCGTATCCATACAGGTGAGCGGCCATTTTTGTGCAAGATATGTGATAAGACATTTAAGCAGAGAAGCAATCTACAAGATCACATTCGCAAGCACAAAAATGACCGTTCCTTCATCTGTGGAACATGTGGCAAGTCCTTCAACCTGAAAGGGGACCTGACAAAGCACCTGCTGCTTCATACTGGTGAGAAAAAGTTCCACTGCCAATATTGTCCAAAGGCATTTCCTGGAGTCAGTAATTTCAACAGGCACATGAAAACTCATACAGGTTTGTTTAATGTAGTTTGAGCAGTGCTTCTCAATTATTTTTTACAAAGCTTTCCAATGGGAAGAGAATATACACGTTTTTTATAAGAAAAAAGTTTATAAGAAAATGAGGCTCAAATTGTCAAAATCTTGAGAAAATCTTAAGAAAATCACAAGGCTCTATTTCCAAACTTAGTGTTTTATTGGCCAAAAATCAGTATTTCATCATTATTGCATTCAAAATGTTAAAGATGGAATTCAAATTCAAGTATACAATATTATTAATGAAAGTTTAAACCACTCTAGCCAGTTTATTTCAGTAAAATTTAAGAAAAATTTAAGAAAATCTCAGGCTCAATTTCGGGAAATGTTAAGAAGATTGAGGCTCCGGAAAAATAATGATTTTCTTATAAAAAAATGTGTATTTTGTGTCCCCACTAACTATAAAAAAGATCATTATCTAGAAAGTTGTATACTTGCTTCCTGGGGTCATACAGTCCCCATAATATCATATCATGCGCTTTATTGGGGCACACCACACTATTTGAGAAATGCTGGGTTAAAGTACTGTAAAAGCTCTATTAAGCCCCTCTCTCTAATAAGTCCCCTCTCACATGGCAGTAAATGATTGAAGGGACTCTTGGGGCATAGAAAATACTGCCAGATGATATCGCATGTATAAAATATGGCCCATATACAGAATGTCTTATGTGTTTTAGAAACCTACAGAATAGGGACCCTTTTGAAGGAATCCAACAGGAAAAAGTTTGCTGGGAAGAAATTCCTGGATTATCAATGGACTATGATGATTACTATGAAGATGTGAACAGTATAGTTGACTAATGTGACTAAACTTTTAAAGTTACCAGCACCAATTATTCAATGGAAGCAATGCTGAAGGAATGCAAAGGACCATCTGTATACAATTTTATCTTGAGTTAGTAAGAAGTCCCACTATCTAGTAAGCCCCCCTCTTTTAAGTCCCCCCTATGGCCCCAAGAACTAAATAAGCCCCCTTGGGTTTTAATAGTTAAGTCTGTTATTTGTCAAGGTGGCAGTGGTACTCATTGGAATACTGGTTAAGGAGTCCAGGCAATCACTAGGTTAAGTTTCTGGTCATCCATTACCGACCTTCCTGACCGTTTTCTTACTCTTTTTCTTTACAAGTAAAAACACAAAATAAACTACAAAACTACAATAATGTTTCATTATAGCACCTGTACACGTTTTGTTTTCATAAGACACCTCGGTCAAGGCCTAGTACTAAAAGTTTCTTAACTCTTGGCCACATTTTAGTTCTAAAAGTTTCTGAAAAGTTTCTTAATTTAGCTAACTACATTGATGTGAAAGCGTATGCAGATGGTGAGTGTAGCAGACTATTTGCCCTATAACAAACAAACTGCGCCAATATGAGTTAAATTCTAAAGCAATGGCATATTCACATTGTTTTGACACAGCTTTGCGTTGAACCAAGTAGCGATTTCCATGTGCTATTAGTCTAAAACTTCTTAGCTTTCTCCTTGTAGTTCTAAAGGTTTCTTAAATTTTTGGCTGTCTAGTGCTATGTTGCTTATAAAGTGGTTTCTTATAAAAGAAAACGTGTAGTGAGAAAAGACACACAATCACAGAGGCCTCACTGGAGATGCCACTTACAATTTCTTTGTAATAATACTGATGTAACTGATGTAACCCAGGGTGAAATCCATGTTGATGTAACCCAGAGTGAAATCCATATAAGCCTCACATCAGATGTGAAGCAGTGAATTATGAATTATAGATTATAGAATTAAATCAGCCTCAGCAATTATCTGAAGGCTTGCGTATAAGTGTGTGACTGAGTGTGTGTGTGTGTGTGTGTGTGTGTGTGTGTGTGTGTGTGTGTGTGTGTGTGTGTGTGTGTGTGTGTGTGTCCGTGTGGTTTTCGAAAAGTTCTGAGCATATATAAACGATTGTTGGCGCCATTAAGTCAAAGAATAAGAATAACCTACTTCTCGCTCTAATCAACAACCTTAAAGCGTGCCCTGCTTTTTGTTGTTGTTTACTTTATTTTGAGTAGGCTGTTATACCTAGCTTATTTAGCTAATTTAGGCCTACTATGCATGCCGCATCCAGGCATGGGACCCCTAGTTTAACGTCCCTTCCGAAGAACGGAAATGCTGTATTCTATTATTCGGAAACGCTTTGCTTTATTCAAATTCATGCGTGCTTTTATGCCTAGCTTAATAACACAGTGTCCTTTGAAAAATGTTCAAAATTTAAACAATGGTGTCCTTCTTCTGTGCAGCAACAAATACTTTTGAGGTGTTGCACTGCTATAGCCCCCATATATCTTCCTGAGTGACAGGTCCTTGAAGCTGTGGACTCCCACCATCAACACTTAGGAAAGACTATCTGAGCATGCTCTGTTGCTGAGCAAAGTTCCCTTAATTAACCTTTCAAAAGCTGAATTTGCCCTAGTAGGTACCCGAGAGGGAAATGAAAAAAAGATCAAGGTTTATGATAAATGGAATCATATTAATGTCATTGCTTGTTGAAAATATAGTTTTTAATAGTTGTTGGTCGTATTCTCAGGGGTGATTTCTAGGGGGCTCAGGGGGTGGAGCCCCCCTTGTTAAAATTTCTGCTCATGTTGGGGGGGCTCAGCCCCCCTAGAACTCTTGCATTGGCTTGGCTTTTCAGAGTTTATTGGCCTTGCTTCCAAAGTGCTATGATCAACTGTGCACTGCTATATGGTTATCGAGGCATTTCTTATTGTTGACTATACTATATCAGTGTTAAACTAAATTGTCATGTTTCCATCTTTGGAAATATGGGCGTGGTTGTAGCTGGGCCACACCCAAACTATGGGCGTGGTTGTGCGTAGAGCCCCCCTTGTTAAAATTTTTAGAAATCACCACTGCGTTTTCTGTTATGTAAAGCATAGGGTTGCAAATTGAAGATGCGTTTTTTTGTGTGTAGGGTAAAAGTAAGTCAAAAACATGATCACCGTTTGTTGTTTTGGTGATTCGGATTAACATGCTCTGGTATTCAAGATCCAGGTACATCTCAGTGACCCATGAATGTTCCTATGAGCGGCATAACGAAGGCTGTTTGAGGAGGGGGTGTAGGGGTAGGGATTTACTGAAAAGTAAGGGAGCTGACACCCCAACACCCCTACTTCAAGCCCCTGGTTCCCGTAGATGTGTGGTAAAGTTTGAAGTTGGAATTTTGTTACCTTTAGTAAGAACTGTAATAGCAAGTTTCACTATGATGGAATTTGTTTTTTAGGTGTTAAGCCATACACATGTTCTTTCTGCCAAAAATCCTTTCCAAGAAAGGAGAAAATGAAAGAGCACGAAAGGACACACACGGGAGAGAAGCCATTTACTTGTGCTACGTGTGGAAAGAGTTTTTCTGATTCAGGCAATTTTTCAAACCACAAGAAAGGCCACGAGGATGCTAGTTTGCGAAAGTGGAAACGCTTTCCTAGAAGGAGTACTGGTTCACTATCTCATGAAGCCGCCTCTAAGAGAGAAACCATCGGATATACAACTGGCGTGGAAAGTCATTTGAGGCCTGAGGGACTGTGCTCAATTGCACCCTCGCAGCCAGTGAGGATTGTTTTTCCATGTCCAAGCCAGATGATTTGTATTCCGAATAGCCAGGGACTTGAACCAGTTATTTGTGTAGTGGATAAAGGGAACGGTATTAATTCGACTATAAATCTAGCAGAGTCGCAAGAAGCAACTGTTCTGTCGTGCCAGCAGCAAGCGTGTGTACCTATAAATTTGAACGCTCAAGTCAATGTTGAGAGCTATTCTCAGCCATCATCGGAGGCAGTATCAGAAGTGACTATGTGTACTCTAGAATCACCATCATCAGATGTCAGTACTATTTCCATCGCAAAAAGCGGTGAGCGTATAGCCCATGCAACTGATAATAGCTTAATGCCATTTGGTCTGGCAAGATCAGTAGAAGGTCCTCAATTTTCTGATTCATTTCCCCTGCAAGAAAACTTCCCGAATGTCATACTCACGCCAACCAAATTTCTACCAGTTTTGAAGCCACTGACTGAGGATAGCTCGAAGGAGGCCTACTGCGCAGACAAGGAAAAAGGGACAAATGTGGACACTGGTATAAAAGGTATAGTCTCGCCCTCATTTGACTCATTCACTCACTTACTCACGAACGCACACAAACAGGCACGCACTCTGTCTCTCTCTCTGTCTCTCTC
>OLMO02000273.1:6280924-6318698 GCA_900291935.2 Cassiopea xamachana
CTCTCTCTCTCTCTCTCTCTCTCTCTCTCTCTCTCTAGGTCCCATTCTTTCTTTATCTCGCTGACTTTCCTTTATCTCGCTGACTTTCCTATCTTCCTATCTTCCTTCCATTCTTTCTTTCTTTGTCGTCATTGTATCCTTTCCCTTTTTATGTTCCTTTCTTTCTTTCGATTTCTTCCTTTTGTTATACCCTTCTCTGTTTCTTCTCTCCCACCCTTACGCCATGCCAGCTGCATGTTCATTCACATCATATTTAGATCATTCAAATCATGTTGGGAATATTCAAATCAAATTTACTTGGCAATGGAGTCTTTCAAACCTAATTGCTATTAATTGTTGTATATAGGCCAGTTTCGAGCTTTAATATTTTGACTTTTAAGATATTTAATTTTTTCCTCTTTTTTGGCTAGACGGTCTTAAAAATCAGCTACGCTGAATGGGCAACCGTCTGTAAATAAATGTAATTCATATTTGTATGATATAAAAATGTTGTATAGCTTTATGGAATTGTTTTGTATGCAATGAGAAGATGTCAGCTCTTTTTTGCAGATGTGAATTCAGCTGCTGCAAATGAAATAGAAGTGTGCAAGAGCTTCGACCTTCTTTCGTCATCGACCTCAGGGACCCCGGAGAAGTACTGTGCTTCAAGTCTTAAGTTGATAGACCTGACTAGAGCTGATGACTCGCAAAGTTATAATTACCAATCTGGCTGTCCTTTATCGCCAGCTGTCGATAGTGAGCAGAGAAAGCTAAGTGGAATTCTGTTCACCACGCCGACGAAGAGTTACCCCGAAGAGAAGATTCACTCATCCAGCGCCATGATTTGTTCCCAGATCCTAGTTACACCAGAACGTGGCTCCATACATGTAGATAAGACTGACCAAACAAAAGTTAAACGGAGGGCCCTAGAACTGTAGGCGCTTGACCAATGCTCTGGAACTCCTTCTGTTTGCATAGAGCTGTACAATAAGTATCGGTCTGGAAAGTCATGGAGTAATAATCCCTACAGATATTTTATCTACAGTATGAATCTCTGGGTAATACTATTTAGAAAGCCTGGAGCAGTGTTTGGAATTGCCAAAAAAATTTTGTGTGCAAGTTTTGTGGAATTTAATTTATGATGAATGGATGGATTTTATTTTCCAATCATGTGCGAGAATGTCCCAGACATTACCGTAAATTCTCGAATTAGCCCCCTGGGCGCTTATTTTTTTTTGATTTTTGCATGGGGACTTATTGGAAGGGGGAGTCTTATTAACAATTTGTAGCTCAAGTGGGGCGTATTCGAGGGGGGCTAATTCAAGGATTTACGGTACAGAATTTAACAAAGTCGCATCAAAAATGAGAAGATTTGTGTTTTCATATGTTTACGTTATATCTTAAAGAGTATGAGTAGCAACGGTGTTTACTGCTAACGGGACGTAACCTGATCAATGGGACGAAAGTGAGCTAACCTCATTTTGGTTTTTGGTAATGGCGGACAAGATGGCGGCGAAGCTGTGGAGGTGGGTCTAAGGGCTTAAGTTGAAAGGAAGGCGTAAGAGGGCGTAAGTCTTGTCTGTAAACCAAAACGAGGTTACGCTCACTTACGTCCCATTGATCAGGTTACGTCCCGTTGGCAGCAAACACCGTTACTACTACTAGTATGCTTTGTTTGTTTTGAAAAAATTGCTGCTGCAGACGATTGCCATTTTCAAATTGTCCCCAAACTTTGATAAATGTGGGGGCCATCCCGCAAGTAATATAAGTTGTAGAAACAAAGGCACTGCTCTAACTTAAATAGTTTATCACAGAGTTGCTTTTTCTTTTACTAGGCATTGCTACAATATCTTTGAATGGGAGCCCTCCAGTAGCCATACTTTCTACGCACTTTTTTGCGTCCACTGACCCCCGTAGTTGGAGCTGTAAGCAACAGGAAATTTTTTATATTCGCGCTGTTTACATTTATTTTATAAAGGGTAGATATAAGTTATACATAGGGATTTTGCATTGGTACGTGCATAATTAGTATGACACTATTCCATCGATCAGCTTCAAGGTATTTTTCATTTGTGGCTTTCCTTCTTCAGTCCAGTTCAGATCAGTCTAGTTGTTTGGTTTAAGACCCTGTTTACACTTGAGCCAAGTGGAACGGTTCCTAATGGAACCGATCCAAAATGGGTACGAATGAGCCTTGCGTTTACAATAGAACCATTAGAACCGCTATCCGTGCTCTTTTGTGTCCGCTGAAGGAACGGTTCCATTTGGAACTGTTCCGTTTGGTTCCAGTGTAAACGGGCAGAACCAAACGGAATGGAGCCAAAAGAGAACGGATATGAAAATGAAAGAGGAGTCCTTTGTTTACTTTTTTATCTCACCCGCTAAATACCGACAGCATGCAACCATTTTTCATTTTCACAGGGTTATACAGGCTTCGGAAAGTTATGGAAATTGGTAATGTAATTTTCCAGGACCTGAAAAGTTTTGGAAAAAGATAAATTTTTCAAAATGGCTATGGAAAAGTTTTGCATATTATTTGTAAAAATTCTAAAATATCCTGGAACACATTTAAATGCCCCTTTTCAATTTACATAGTTGCTCTACCGTAAATCCTCAAATAAACCCCCACCTCCAAATAAGCCCCCTCCAATAGGCGCCCACCTAAAAATCATTTTTGCAAGTAAGCCCCTTTGAATATGCGCCCATGGGCCATATACGAGGGAAACATAATTGCAGAATAATGTCTTATTTCAAGAAGCCTTCTCAGGACAGTAGCTATATAGTATTACTTCCTTTGACTGGAGACTATAAAACAAAGAGAAACATGACTTTTGCGATGATAATGATGAAATCGTTATTGACTAATAAGAATGGCCTTTTTATATCTTTTTAATTTAATTGATTGAGAAAATAATGTCGTTTCGTTGTGTCAACTTTTGAAGAATATGCCAACATTTGAAATAAGCTCCCAACCAAAATTCAGTGTTGCAAATAAGCCCCTGGGGGCTCACGCGAGGATTTACGGTAATTAGATAGTGGAGATAATTTTTACAAGCTTCCTATGTCCTGTTCACTGATCTCAAAAAAAGACTTTCTTTTGACTGATCTTTCTTTTGAGATCAGTGGTTCTGCCTCAGTGTCCTGCCTCCTTTCGTCTCGATTGTACGGCGCGAATTGCAGCGAAAGTGAGGTTGGAGTGATCCTGGTGCTGAAGTTACTTCGAATGCCAAAGGAGGTAAACATTTGCTACGCCTTGCAACGATGGGTAGCACGAAGGTAGTATTTGGTACTTTGTATCGTAATGTAGCACTTACTCAATGCTATGCAGAATATAGAACTGCTCTGGATTCGGCTGCAGCTGTTATGTTAGTTGAATCCTTGAGAACCAGTTTCCCAGCTGATGTTATAGAGTTGCTTCCCTTCGTTTATGTTTAGGATAAAATCAACTTAACATGATGATATACTACTGCTGTATCCTTATAATTTTGATAAGGAGCCTTATCTTTCTGGAAGCAAGAGCACTACTCATTCCAAACAAGTAGTAGCTCTGCTATTTCTAGCCCATTTGTTAGTAATTGTATAAAGGGTGGTTTTCCTTTCCAACGCCATAACTGCCAGGGAGGTGTGGAGGCAATGCCTCCTATTGAAAAACCTGGCGTGATTTTACCAACCCCCAAACGAATTATTGAACTGGATATTATATACTCAGAATAGATTCTTGCTCCCCAAGGTGATGTTGCAAGCAGGTTTTGCCCCTTTAAGATTGTCACAATGCCTTCAGATGTATACTTGTTCCCTTCATTTTATCACCAATAACTTTATCCAAGAATGTTATTTATAACTCCATGTATTTTATATTCCATCTCAAAGGAAGCCATTGTGCTTGTTCTTGATGTTAGTCCATTGATGGTGGATAGCCCTGAAGACACTGAGACCTCATTGTCTAAGAGCTTGGAGGCCATTAACATGATTTTGCAGCGCAAGGTAGTGTCAGTTTAATGCATCTACTACTAGCATCTATCAATAAAATATTTTACAGGCTTATGAAAAGATGTGTTTCACACTATGTGGGGCCGAAAGGCTTGGTTTTTTACAGAAAGTCTTTGCTTATGATCACATAACAGGATGTGATAATGGGAGAAGTAGGGGTGTGCTGCCCCCAATTTTTACAAAACTGCAAGGAAGTTGGACATAATGCAGGAGATTTGGCATCCTGCTGGTCTTAGAGTTTCCTTGTTCTTTATCAGTTATAGTTAGTCAAATTCTTGTATAGCTCCCCTTGAAAGAATATGATTTTAGCACATTTCATTTATTTCATTTAATATATTTAAGTAGGGACACCCTTCAGCAAAGAAGCTGATTTCCAGTGGGCCCTCCACTTAACTACTTACAATAAATAGATAAATAATGGAAAAGGTAGAAATTGAAATACAAACAGCCTAAAAGCCTAGAATAGTATATGTAATTGTTGAAGTAAAAGAAAAAGATTGAAATCCTAATCAAGTTTATTATCTAAGAGAAGCCCATGCTTAAAAAATGAAAGTCAAACACATCTCTCGTTTACAGTAACTGTTTCTAAAAGAGTTAGTAATATTTTCTAATCTGACCATCATCTTGTAATAGTTTAGAAGCCTGTACAGTTGGTGAATCTTATGTAATAATTACATGAAAATGTATTTGATAAACCAGCTTCCTTGCTAAGGGGAGAAATTGTCACGTACAATAATCAAAACCCTATCTTGTATTCAGTGTTGTTAAAGTTGAAGGTGAAAGTCAATGGAGATATGGTTACTAGAGTGAATATGGAAATATCTACTGATTGCCTGTTTGAGTTACTAAGTTTGTTTTGATGTGAAGTTGGCGATGTGAAGCTCAATGCGTAGGACGCACTACGCAGAGACTAGCATACAGAATAAAACATCATGTCCCCATGAGCATCAGGAAGAAAAGTTGTACCGCAAGAGAGCAGCCACCTCATATATTAAAAAGAACAACTCTAGAATTAATTGTGAGTTGGCCATAGGACAACACCTTATTGCAAATCTAGAATTTGCCAAAACATATACAGACAACAATTTTCCGATCATTGGGAAGCAAGATCATCTTTTCATTTAAGTGTTTTGGAATCTGTTTGCATCAAGACTCAAAATCCAGTCTTATGTAGGCAAAAAGAGTTCATTTTCTCATTGGGACTCTTCAAGTAAACAATGTTAATAGGTCCTAATTGGTCACTCTTGGGGCCAATTAGATGCATCCTATCACATTAACTGCATCTGGATATATATTTCAGTTAACCTTTAGGTCACTATCCAACGTTTCCATACTCTGATGAGTGTCGGACGAAAAAATCTTTTAAGTATGTCAAAAGAATTTTGCTGCTTTTTCGTGCTGTGGTAAAGTTCTGTAGTATCAACAGACTATTTAAGTTCTTTTTAGAGCACCTATTAGTATTCATTTCCAGTGGCATTTCAATGGATTAGTAAATTGGCACTCATGTTGTTGTTGTTTTGCTTCAGATATCCTCACAATCCAAAGATGAAGTAGCCCTGGTTACATTTGGGACAGAAGGTATACTGAACATTATAAGGAATGCATGGCCTCTTTAGGAAACCATAGCCAGGGGGAGCAAATATAAATGGGGGCCTCATTTCTTTACAAATGACAGGTGAAATTAATTGTTATACTCATTAGAACCATAAGTAGAACTTCCATCCATGTGTTAGTACATGAAAGAGAAAAAGGGACCAACTACTGTAACTGGATGGGCAAGCATAACAACTGGGTGGGTAATTGCACCCTTAGTTTATATGTTAGAAGACGTCCTGCCTGAATGGCTATTTTTGTTTTTGGATAAGCATATCTGTAACTGTCTAGTAATGCAATGTTCACCATCATACATAATGGTACTCCTGTTATAAGTTCCAAGTATGCATATGTAGTTTTAAAACATGTCAATAAATGTCCAGATTGAAATGCAAAAATCAATGTCATCAGGAATTTGAAAGGTGGAAAATTTGTTAATTTAATCTAAATTGAATTAACTTTAAAAATGATTTATTTGAGACAAGCTCAAATGATACTTTTTCTGCATGAATGTGAATTTGAACTATGATGCTGAAATCTGCCTCAAATGATCAATCTCCTTTTTTCATTATAGAGACAGCAAATCCCTTAGCTGAGAGCTTAGGTGGATATGAAAATATTTCAATTGTTCATGAGCTGGAACCTCCTAGCATTGAATTTCTGAGAATAGTGAAAGATGAAATCACAGCTGGTGAGATGAGTTTTTGTTTTATATTTGTTGATATTTCTGGTATTACTATTTGGGAGAAACTTATTCATTTGGGATATTTTGCTGTTCCAGTTGAAAAAGATGCATTGAGTAAATTCAAATTTTCAGCACTAAATCTCATATGCTGAACTTTTACAGCTTGAGAGTAGTCCATAGCCCCTGAAGTCTATCACTGCTGTGTAGCAATTTTGTATCATTGAATTGTGTTCACTTTCACAAAAATTTTAGATTTTGTTAATGAGAAGAATGAATGATACCATGAAAAATGCATTTAATTCATGACTCTAATTTTAGTTGTAATTTTTATTATTATTGCAAATAAATATAACTATAATTCATATGTTTTGGCTATGCAACTCTGGAGATTTTGCTCTATAGAGAACTTTAAAGTTTGATGTAAACTTTATTTTTCTTTCAATAGGCACTGAAACTGCAGATTGTATCCTTGCATTAAAGTATTCATTATTGGATGCCAGGCTTTGCTTTAACATGTAAGCTTATCACTCCAGGTGCAGTGGTTCCATGCATAGAGGTCCCTCTAGAGCAAGGTATAGATTGCATGCTAAGAGAAAGCCTGTCATATACCACATCTCATCCTTCCTCTACTCTTTAATGTCTGATTCTGTGACTGTAGGATCTCTAGACTAGTATGGGCTGTTTTTTAAGATTGTGTTCTTTTGATTAACATGATTTTATCTGTTGGAGTTTTTACCAATATTATTAAAAGAAGTGTGAAGTTGTATGTTTTAGACCATGATATAGTTATATAATTTATCTGTTATGCCTTCTCTTTACTACTGTAACATTTAAAGGATAATTACCTAAAAACAGTCAACTTTGAAGTGTGTTTTAGACCTTGATATTGATAGTTGTGGATGCAATTGTTGTTGCAATGGATCATTTGATGAACAAAGCAAGGTAATTCATCTGCCATGCTTACTGTACATTAACTCAAGGAATTCCTTGCTATTGTATATCAGTTCATTTTTAAGAGACTAAGATCTTATTTTTCTTCCCACCCAAGCAATATGGCTTTTGGCTGATATTTTTTTAATTTCTTCAGCATTTTTCTTGTTGTCTCCAAGCAATAGAACATAAACTTATTAAGATTCTTTGTGTCATACCCTCAATAGAGTGTTTCTATAAGCTCTTGAGTGTTAAAAAGAGAAATTAATAGATCCTGCTGATTTATTGCAGATAGTGCAAGTGTATTTTTAGAAGCAACTGATCCAGATATTTTGATTTCCTTAGTTCTCTTATTATCAGAAATGCTATTTCAGTGTACCCACACTTCCTTAAAATTCCTAAAAGTATACTTAGAAATCCCTAGAAAATATCCTTAGAGAAAAATATCCTTAGTAATCCCTAGAAGTCCATAAATGATATCAAATTTATTAAAATCTTAAATCTCCTTAAGACATATGTTTTCTAATAGCAATTGTGACATTGTTGTAAAAGAGACTGTAATATGCAGAATTTCTTGCCATCAAACATCTTATATGTAAAATATGATGTTTTTGTTTGTTTATTTCACTTTAAAAATAATTTTTAGCTAAATTCTCCAAAAGCTTAGTAAAAAATCTCATTTTTTCTTCTTCAAGTCGTTTATTTTTTAAGTAAAATAATTTTCGCATCCTTGTTGTTTTCAGATATGTATTCCACAAGTTTCTTTATGTATAGTTTTTACTTGTTGTAACTTTTTGTGTTGTGCAGAGGAAGAAAAATGGATTTTAGGATTGTCTTGTTCTCCAACCTGACTTCAGCATTTGGCACTGATAATCTCGAGGCTGTCATTGAAAACATGAAAAAGGGGAATGTGCAAATGACTTTTATGTAAGTGATTTTTATACATTTAGCATGTACGGGGTTGTTGTTACTGCATTTCTTAGATGAGATAAGCTGAATGAAGCTTTAGCAAGCTTTTTTGAGAGCAAGCTGTTATTTCTACAAGAAGGAAATGCAGCTTCCACACAGATATACCAATACAACCTTGATGTAACTAATGAATATTGCTCTTCGATCTTTTTTATGAATGTCTGTAATAAACAGAAAAGCCATGGACTGTTTACAGTTAGAAAATGCATTGAAAATGAACGATTTGTACATCATTTTTGCAAACTCCATGCAAAGTCTTCATTTGCAATGCTTTGATGTATGTTCTATGCTTCTTTCTTCAAACACTCACTGAAATTATCCCTCAAGCATACATGTCTGCATTGATGGGATTAATTTTCTGATTTGCATGAGACAATATTATTCATTCGTATACTCCCACAGAAACATTCACTCATTTGCCACTAAGTTCTAACAAATAAATATATATTAATATATATTAAATAAATATATATTAACTATTCATACTATTTTAGAATTGTTTATAATTTAAAGTTAAGTAATTTTTGAGTGATGTAATGGAATTAGAAACTTATTTGAAGCAGGGAAACTTCATTTAATGAAACCAGAAATCTAAGCAAACTGATAAACAAATCGTCATTTAAATTGTGGCCAATCCTTTACGTTTCAGGTGCGGAAAGTAATATTTTTACGTTTAGATTCTAAAAAGTATTAACGCGCTGTATAAGTCGTGTGCTAATTTTATTTTTGATTTATAACCGAATGGCACTGGTATAAATTGGCCTGTAAGCCTTGGGGTAGTAATGTATGTCCATTCCCCTTAGGTATTGTATTATAATTATGTCATTGTAAATATTTTTATTCGAATATAAAGCAATAATATTCTTGTGAAGAATGAAGCTACATTCTTGAAGAATTGTTTGATTGTATTGGAAGGCAAGACTTGTTGAGATATCTTATAATGCTATCCAGAATAGTAAGCAGTGACACATAATCTAATAAATTTGAAACATTTTTTGTGTAACATTTGAAGCTTATTCATGATCAATTAGAAAATGAGGAAATCAAACTTTTGTTTTCTGAAGTTTGAGCCCATAGATAGTAAAAAAATTATTTTTCATTCCTAGAACTTCTCAACTGTGGAACTCATTGCCAACCATTACTTTCCCTGAATCCTAAAATTTTTCATCTTTTAAATCTAACAAACTCAAATCAACAATTTAAACCAACAAACTTGATCTTATCTCCCTCTCTTCTTAAAATTCCCCATGTTCTCAGTTTTTCCTTTGTCGGAGCTTTGTTATAGGCCCTACGGCCTTTCCCCGACGTTACATACTAAATAGAAAAGCACGATCTACTGTTTATGTTATAGAAAGAGGAATTTTTTAATAATGGCCTCTAAAAATGCAGTTCTAATTATTTCAAAAATGATTCAATTAGTTTTGTTCAAACCTCCTACCAAGAGAAGCCCTTTTTAAATTGTAATTGCAATGGTAGGAAGAAAAGAAATGCAGAACGTTGCTTTAAAGATGCTAAAATAGTCAGTACTTTAGATAACTCCATTTCACCTAAAGAAATCTGCTAAGCCAAGTAGTGTAGGTCAAAATGTTTTTCAATTCTTTTTTCTATATTATGATTGTATGTTATTTGTCTGGGAAAAATTTTCATCTCGTCGTGTTTTTGCAAGAGTGATTTGTGTGTGTTTAAGTCGATTTTGTCACGTGACCGAGCTCCCAAGTTAGAATAGTGAGTACTCTAGAGAATGTCATTGTACCTAAGAGATTTACCTAGCATTGTATTTCAAAGTGTTTTTCAATGCTTTTCTATTGTATTTTATTTCTCAGAGGACCAGAAATAGAGGATGAAGATGCCGGAGATGCTGACTCAGATTCAAAGGATGCCAAAAATACACAAATTGGGGACAGGAATGGCTCTACGCAAATGGGGAAGCCGCTTTCCGCTCAGCAGGTTTGAATAATTATCTGGGGATCATATTATTTGGAGCATATTATCTTTGGAATTTACTTTCTCTGGTATTGACACCTTAATGTTTCCGCAATGTGACAGTAGCGGTTATCCGGGGGGGCAAGGGAAGCAAAATGCCCCCAGGTGAAAATGATTTGGCAAATTCTAGGCAAAAGTTGTTCACCAGTGGCTAAGTGCATGTTTTTTTATGAGAAAGCCACTTTTTTGCTTGAGTCTCAATTATCGTATTAGTGTATTTTTAACTTCTCGACTACCTCTAAAATACTCAGCAAATTCGGCACTGTTACCCCCCTGATTTTTCTTGAAAGACCGCCACTGCAGTAGGAGTTTTGCAAGTGAGCTGATGCCAATTTAAGATGATAAGATTGTGTGATACTGTGTAAGTTATAGGTTGTTTGCAGGCCCCCCTTTAAAGCTGATATAATGATGTAGTGATATGCTAACTTTCATCGTAATCTGGGGGGTTATCATATATAGGAAAAAAATGAAATGAAATGACAGGCGTGTTTTACTTCATCAAATTGGCCTAGTTTTATGTGCAACAAGTTTAAGATGTATCTGGGATTTGTCTGGATTTTGGAGAAGTAGAATGAGCACGATCATCGCAAATATTTTCCTTTGCTACTGAGTGTTTCGCATCTTTGACCATGTGATAAAAGCCTTGAGTTTTCTGTTAAAAGCAAGGATTGTATAGAATAAAGCTCTGCATACCCAGTTACTCTTTGGAACCGAATAGAAGGGGTATAATAAACAGGAGAGTTAGTATTTTTGCTATAAATTCATAATTTATGCGGGGTTTGTTAATAGTTAGGGGGCCAACGTTCAGTAGATAGTATGGGGACCCAAACATTTCAAAATTATAGTAGTTAGTTGTAAACATTGTATAAATATAAGGTAAATAGCTTGCTTTGATTTCATTGGTTGTTAATATTGATTTGCATTCACAAAGTCAATTTATTTTACTTACTTATCCTCTTACAAACTTTGAAATCTTAGGGTTAGTAATATGGGAGGGTTGGAGTTTTTCAAAATTGCGTAGTTGGGGGGAGGTGCTGAATAAATGTAAATGGGTGGCGAAATTTTCAAAAATCTGCGATCGGGAGCCCCCAATTATTGATTTTGATTTGATTTTTAATTATTTATACAGGGTAATACCTTCAGTAATGAAAAGAAAAAAATTGATTTACAATGTGCCCTGTCTAAGATCCTAGCTAATCTACATACAGTTCAGTACCAAGATAAACGAAAATTAATATAATTAATATTCTGTGCCAAAAAGTAATTGTTTTTTGATGTTTGCTTACAGCTTGAAGGCATAAAGTGCATCAGAGGTGTCTTAGACCAGGTGGATGGTGAAGGGATGTCATTTGCTGATATACTCCCAATGCTCAGCTTCTTCCAAACCCGTTCTGTTAAGCAAACGACGACTTTTCGAGGGCCGATTGAAATTGGAGATACAGTCAAAATCAACGTATATGGCTACGTTAAGGTGGGAGTACTGGCGCATTACAGAAGTATTTTTTATAGAATCACAGCATTGTGAGCAATACTCTTTTGTGCTTAATTGTAGGGGGGAGTTATATTGCACTCTTTGAAATATTTCACCCCTCATAGCATTTTATAATGACCCCCCATTTTAGAAGAATGTGGGCATCATCACTATCAGCAAAATTTGTCACTGTCATTTTCATCCCATTATTCATGAGTCAACTCTCCATCAAGTACTTCCTAACACTGCCATCCATCCAATTTTCGTTTAACACCATCTGTTGGAATCATTATATCTTCTATTTCCTTCAGGGTTGTTGTAGTTTTCCTGCTAGGTCATTTTGTTACCACCCCTCCACTTTATGAAAATCTCCACCCCATGCTAATTGCACCCCCTACGATTAAGCACAAAAGAGTACTGTATTGGAGTTTTGGATTTTACGTATTCTAACAAAGTTTTTTTTCGAAGGCTTACAAAATCTGTATTTTCTGCTTTGCATCGAATCAAAGAAAGAAACTCAATACAATTCTTGTGTATAAAACAATTAATGGAGATTTTATCCTTTAAAGGACCTGGCAATTTCTCAATTAAACATGCTTTTCTTTTTCTTCCCACATGATCTCTTTACTTCTTCTATCCATTTTTCTTTAGCATACTGTTTTTCAACTTCCTCTGTTTACCTTTTCATGAGCAACTTCCTCCCTCAGTAACTCTTCCTTCTTCTTCTGGCCTGTTTTCTTGCTCCTTCTTGTCTTTTCCGCTATTTCCTTTCTCACCTTGTTTCCTTTCTCCTGCATTTCTTTTCTCTTGATATAAACATATCTTTATATTGCCGTATATATTTTCTTTATATTTATATTTCTTTTCAAACAACTTCATGCTATCATTGACTAGTTTTTTGTACTGATTCATTTGAGTAAATGAATATTTTATTTGAAGGCCAAAGAGTTGAAAGCAGCGTCATTTAAGAAACTTTCTGCTTTATCTGAAGCATCTAAACACCCAGGGGACATGAAAGTATCAATGCAAAGGTCTCATCATCTTCAGGATGATGATTTTACTGAAGTAGAAGATGAGCATGTGACAAAAGGTATTTATAAAATTTTTAAATTTTCCTGTTAGTATGTAACTGAAAAATTGCTCTTTGATGTGTACGCACACTTCTGATGTCTTTTGCATTTACTTTCTTCAAACATGCTTCATTTGTGTAATTGTTTCTGTATTATTGGATATTCCATTTATCAACAATGGGCGAGGTGGCATAGTGGTTATAACGCTTGCCTCCCTTGCGGAAGGTCTATGGTTCGAGCGCGACTTGATGCCCTAACTGAATGCTCTCCCACATGTTCACCCAGCAGCGAATGGGTACCAGTCGGCAACACTGGGGAGATAAAGGCGGCGAGGAAAGAAACTGGCCACCCTACCTCGAATGCCGATGGCTCAGGATAAGTGTCCTCTCTAACAGGCGCTCCCCTACGTACGAAAGTATACGGGACTACCTTTGCTTTAACTTATTAACCAACAGCATTCATTTTTTCTAGCCTACAAGTATGGCAAAACTCTCGTTCCATACAGTAAAATTGATGAGCAGAGTTTGAAAATGCAGACAGAAAGATGTATGAAAGTCTTAGGATTTACAGATAGATCAAATGTAAGTCGAATGTAGATAATTATTTTGCTACAAAAGATTTTTTAAATGTCTAAAGTAGCTTTAATGTTGGAGAAACATGCAAATTTTTTTGTAAGACTTAATATATTTTTCACACAGATTGATGAAAGCACTTTTCTGGGAGAGTCAACATACTTCTTTGTTCCACAACCGAATGACAAGGTTAGTGAGATCATTCATCAAGCTAAAATTGTCTATCAGCATCCCAGGAAGATGCTCTGGTAACAATTAGAGGATTCTCAATAGGCACTTTCAGGTTTTCCAGATTCTTAAGTATAATCTAGAGTATGCAAAGAAAGGATTTTCATACTCAGCTCTTAAAACCTGGAATGAATTCACCTTAAACATTAGGGAACATCCCACGCTTTTTCACTTCAAAAAACAACTGAAAATGTATTTGATGACCTGACAATAAATCAAACACGATCCCTTGGAAGAACAGCCTAAGGTATATTTTAATTTTTGTTATTGTAACTAAACCATTATTGACTATGATATATTGCTAAGTTTATTTTAGTTTTGCTGAAGGGTAATTCGTATAAAAATAAGTTAATATGAATATGAATATGTGAAGCTGAAATAGTGACTACTGTACCCAAGGCATATATAAAGAACGTGTTATAGGAAGCTAAAAGGTGTGTTGTAACTAGGGTTGGTTCTGCTGCGCTACCTCTTGAGGGTGCAAGAGTTGTTGATTACCATAAGGCAGAAAAATGAAAACAAAAAAGGTAAAGGAAAATGAAAAAGAGAAAAAGAGAAAAGAAAAAGGACACTAGAATTTAAAGCTCAGATAGAGTTTATATTCCATGAATTATACAATGCAGTGTTTCATATTCCGTGAATTATACATTGCATATTTTTATATCTCATGAATTGTACACTTCTTGCCTCTATATTCCATGGATTATACGCTGTATGTTTTATATTCCATGAATTATACAATGCAGTGTTTCATATTCCGTGAATTATACATTGCATGTTTTTATATCTCATGAATGGTACACTTCTTGCCTCTATATTCCATGGATTATACGCTGTATGTTTTATATTCCATGAATTATACAATGCAGTGTTTCATATTCCGTGAATTATTCACTCTATTTTTTATATTCCATAAATTTTACACTGGATTTTTTAAAAGTAAGGTTTGTCTTATAGGACGCAGCAATTGCACTTTCAGCGTTGGTACATGCCCTGGAGGAGAAAGACATGGTAGCTATTGTAAGATATTGCAGATGCAAAAATGCTGACCCAAAATTGGCTGTGCTTGTGCCAGTAATCAAATTTAGTTATGAGGTCAGTGTAAACACATTTTTATACTGGATAATTTTTAGGTTATTCAAGGTTTACGACGTTTCATCTTTTAGTCTCTTCAAACCATTTTAGAGAACGAAAGTGAATTAAGATGTTTATTAAAACATGAATTAAATTTAAAATATTCTCTTATATTTTTCAGGGACTGTATATGTTCTATCTTCCCTTCTCTGAAGACATTCGTAGATACTCTTTTGGTTCATTAGAAAATGTTGGCGTTTCAGGTGAGTGTAATTCACAAGTACCTGTGTTCGTTTAATATATAATGTGTTTTTGTCCATAGGCATCAAATTTTCTCGCAAGATTTTTCGCTTTCTTTCTTTCTTATGGATCCAAAACCTTTTCAGTCATCAATATCTAAAGTCTTTCTTGCTTTTCAATATCTTTTCTTTTTATTGTTCTTATGATGTAGGATACCTATACATGCATATATATATATATTTATAGTTATATTTATATTTATATTTATATACATTTATTAGCTGCTTTCACGTAGCTTATGAATATATATATATATATATATATATATATATATATATATATATATATATATATATATATATATATATATATATATATATATATATATATATATATATATGCATATACGCATATAGTATATATGTAGTTAAGTATCATATGTTTTTTAATTGATTATTAGGCCTTTTTGAATGCTTTTATTTAGTGTTTTTACGGGGTAGTTTGTAAACCGGTGTAGTTGAAACGTTGGCTGAAACGTTGAATGAAAATGAAGTCTTTTCAGTCGCTGTTATCTATTAGTAAATCTATTATATTTTACCAGTTGTGCTATTTATAGCTTTATTTCTGTTGTTATATATTTGTTATGTATTTATTTTGTTGCATATTTCTTTTTACTTCTTGCAGATGAACAAATTAGTGTTATAGACTCAATAATCGATGGAATGGACTTATCTAACGTACAAAAGTAAGGTTAAACAGCATTACCTTTGTCGTAGTGATTCGATTGTGATTTGTGATTTTGTAATTTGTCACATGAAAAGCTCTTCTAGCTGCCCGTAGATGATGACATGTAAGTTGAATCATGAGAAACTGAACCATGCTGGAATAGCCTTAGGAGTGAAAAATTGTCATGATGTAAATTGGTTTATGAAGAATAGCAGAGTTTTCACAGTATACTCTTTACTATATATTTTATTTTGATGTAAAAGTGTTCTTAAGTTTTTAAGCTAGGAAGTCTATGATTATTTATACATGTAAGATCAGAACGACGAGAAAAAGAGACCACATATTTCTGATTTTAATAATACTGACGACTGATCCGGTGTTTGGATTCCATGGTGAAGACTATTCCATAACTAAACTTAAACGGTGTAACATGAACGGTGTGACTTAAATGGTGTAACTTAAAAGTTATGACCCCTGCTCAAGTCATCTTCAGTGTGAGGATAGTATAAGTGGACGCAAATAAATACTATAAAGTGGATCAAGAAACACGTGATAAACACGTTATACTAATCAACATGATAGGAAGCACGAAGTGGGGATGAACGTGCAAGGAAACTCCATAGCAGACAAAATACGAAATGATAAACAACTATAAAGAAAACAGTAAAAAGATGAAAAAGTATCTCAAGAGAGAATAAAGGCGCCATAAAGGAGAAAGTATGGAACAAAGAATATGAAAATTAGAACAAAACCATGGAAACAGAAGATTGCTGGGAATTGAGATTGGGTCTATCCCTTTCAATGAGAAGGCTTTCATGAATTAAGAGATCAAAAGCATACTCAGTTTTGCTGATAATGGAGAAACTTTGTCGTCGTTCTGATAAAACAATTTATCAAAAAGCTGCGTGTTCTACCTGCAACATCATTATACATAGATGCTACTGAATCACTGGACTGATTTCATAAAGGGTGACTTATTCATCATCTTTCCCTGGCAGCATTATCTTTTTTCATGCTTGTGTTGTTCATATTTGTGTTGTTCGTTTTGGCAGTGGAGACGGAGAACAATCTGAAGCATTCAAACCGAAGAACATTCTCAATCCATCAATTCAAAGGCAATACCAGGTTGGTACATTTTTTGAACAGTAAATGTTTTACGGAATAGCCAAGCTCTCTTTTTCAGCTCGTAGCCCCAGTAACCATAGGGGGTCATTCCTTATTTATAGAGGGGTTTGTATCAAAGAGATATTGGTTCGGTGAAAGAAATTTTCTGGTAAAGTGATCTTTTGGACAAGAAATCATTTCTTTTAGGTACTAATCCCTCTGTAAATAATGAGCTGCCCACTGTTATGTTTTAAGGATTTCATTTTAACTTCTTGCACTCTTGGATTGAAATATTGACCCATTTCTAGTTTCATTATTAAATAGATCTTTGTCTTCTCTTTTCAGTGTGTTCAGAATAGGGCTTTACACCCCGAAGAAGGCGAAATACCCAAAGTTGATGAGTATATTAAAAGGTATTTTCACTTCCAAAGATCTGATTCCTTATACTTTTGTACTCCTTTATTCATCAGATATTAGGAACTTAAAATTTTGGGTTTTTGTACATGAGAAAATACGACAATTTTAGGTCTATTGAAGTATTACCAGAGCACTCAGCAAATTGTAAGCAGTATGTCAATAAAATAAAGGTGCGTGCTTTTATCCGTTCTTTTAATGTTTGAACTGTTATGTTGACGCTTCACTGATTAATCTAAAATCAAATAACGTTCAGCAGTCACTAGCTCATGTTTATACTTTTCTTGGAATTAAAAATATAGCATCTTTCTTAAGGTTCCCTTTGAAGAGTCAGATCTCACAATCTATACCTTATCTCATCAGTTATCAGAGATGTTGTTGAGTGAATTCCTGTAGCACTCTATCATATACTCTAAAGCGGTTACCCATTCAGCGTAGCTGAATTCCAAGGGGCTATCTATGCTAAAACTTACAAAAAGGAAAGAAAAAAGTACATCTTTTAAAATACATAAGTACATACACACTTTAACATAAGTACATACATATTTTAGCATAAGTACATACATATTTTAACATAAATAATACATACATATTTTAATTCTGCAACCTAAAGGTCTTAAAACCGGCTAATAAAAAGTTACTAATTACAAATAGGATTTTAAAGATGCCAATGTAGAGTAACTAGATACAGATATTATCTGAAGTAAGTGCTTATGCATATGCAAGAAACTGTTTGTGGTTGGTGGGATCATTTCATGTGTCCTCGTGTGCCTAGGCCTGTCTTCTCCACTCGAGTGCTACGAGCGCGCAGTCGATAATGTCTCTGACGAGATCAAGCTTTCATTGTTTGCTCACACCTTTGTTAGAGGTGACGAAAAGAGCATACAAATAAAGACTGCTTTGTTTTAGGATTTGTTCCCAGTGAAGGTTGTAGACAAAAAAGGAACAAAAGCCAATCAAAATGTATTTTTGCAAAGGTAGTTTCATTGTTTTTTTTGTAAAGTGATGATGTAGTAATGTGTTTTTGTACTCACCATTAGTTAGCGCCCGGTTCGAAGCCTACTAAAATGCGCTTGCAAAGCACAGTTCCAAGTCATTCAGATTTACTAACTAACTGTGTTGGGCCTTGGTCGCTTATGGTCAGTTGTAGCAGTGCTCTACTCAGATGAATAGTTGGAATTTTGGGAACTTACACATCTTTTTTTATAAGAAACAACCTCTCTGGCTTCAGTTTGAATGTTTCTTCATATTTCTCAGATCCAGCCTTAAATGTTTCTTTAACGTTCTTTAAATTTAAAGACTTCCAATGACAATAACAAACCAGATTAGGCAGTTACGATGCAAGAAGAAGGATGCTCAGGTTTTGTGAGGCATGCAATGGATGTTCATCCTATTTTCTTGCTAGTTTGATAAAAACTTTTCTAGTAAAAACAGTTTTTGCAAGTTGTTATTTGAAACTCGGCCTGCCTGTGTTTGGTAAATGACTTAATTGTTACCCAATTTCAGACTCATGTTTCTTATAGAAATGTTTCTTATAAAAACACGTGTATAACCCGATTAATCCTTGTCTTGGGGATTTGACTTCTCTTTTGTCTTTTGACATTGTATAGAAAATAGGTATATCTATTCATTCATAAGAAATCTATTCTTAATTTCTATTTAGAACTTTATCTACTTCCTAACTGATTGTTGCTGGCACCCTGGAGATCAAGAATATCATTCCTGGTCCAGTTAGGCGTGTTTGAACAACCAGAAGCTCTACCCAATCTCACCCTTTCCAAGTTAGCTACCTAATCCACGAACTCTAGCTCACAAGTCACATTTCATCCCAAGAACGTCTCAACTATGTAACACATTGCCTTCCCCTGCTTTCCCCGAAACCTACAACTTATCATCCTTCAAATCTAACATCAACAAACTTGATATTATCTCTCTATCCACGCAACCTTGCTCCCTTTTCTAAGTTTTTCCTTTGTCGGGGCATTGTTATAGGCCCTATGGCCTTTCCCCGTCATTAAGTACTTAAAAAGAAAACCCAACCAGAACAATTTTCAGAAAAAGAAAAACAGAGCAGTTTCCTTCGTTTTATGTAGGTGGTGAACGTGAGAACACATAAGATTTGCAAAACCTTATAACTCATTTAAAAACAAACTAAAAACAATATTCAATCAATTTTGATCTCGTTGACTATTTACTTGTATTTACTTTTTCATTCTATTTGTTGATAAAATTCAGTTGCTTTTACTGTATAACGTTTATTCTTTTTCGTATTTAACATTGTCTCCTGTAAATCAGGCTTCGTTATTGCCTAAGGAGCTTCCATGTATAAACAGTGTTATCTGAATTTGTGGCATATGATAGAGAAGTATTTAGGTCCATGCCATGGCAGAGCATGTAACAATTGCTGCTTTTATGACCACTGAAATTTTCGTGAGAACTCATAACTCAAATCTGAACTTTGGAGTTAATTTTATTCAGTTGTTTTTTGAATTCTCACTTTGGTGTTTTAGCTTTTTCGATTTTCTTTCGCTTCTCATTCTAGCACAGAGAGTTCAGAGCCAGACAGTAAGAAATTGAAGACGATTGGTGAGGATAAGGATGCGATGGAGTTCCGGTTTTCATCTCTTCTGCAAGAAAGTGTCACCGAGGAAAGTTGCTTTTCTGTTTAAACGAGAAATTTGTAAAGTACTGTCTTCATGTTTTTGTTCTATTTAGTATTTGAATTTAAATATTCGATTTGCTTTTCTGTTTGAAGAAGTGTTTTTCTGCTTGAAGAAGGTTTTTTTCTGTTCGAAGAAGTTGTTTTTCTGTTTGAAGAAGTTGTTATTCTGTTTGAAGAAGTTGTTTTTCTGTTTGAAGAAGTTGTTTTTCTGTTTGAAGAAGTTGTTTTTCTGTTTGAAGAAGTTGTTTTTCTGTTTGAAGAAGTTGTTTTTCTGTTTGAAGAAGTTGTTATTCTGTTTGAAGAAGTTGTTTTTCTGTTTGAAGAAGTTGTTATTCTGTTCGAAGAAGTTGTTATTCTGTTTGAAGAAGTTGTTTTTCTGTTTGAAGAAGTTGTTTTTCTGTTTGAAGAAGTTGTTTTCTGTTTGAAGAAGTTGTTTTTCTGTTTGAAGAAGTTGTTTTTCTGTTTGAAGAAGTTGTTTTTCTGTTTGAAGAAGTTGTTTTCTGTTTGAAGAAGTTGTTTTTCTGTTTGAAGAAGTTGTTTTTCTGTTTGAAGAAGTTGTTTTTCTGTTTGAAGAAGTTGTTTTTCTGATTGAAGAAGTTGTTTTTCTGTTTGAAGAAGTTGTTTTTCTGTTTGAAGAAGTTGTTTTTCTGTTTGAAGAAGTTGTTTTTCTGTTTGAAGAAGTTGTTTTTCTGTTTGAAGAAATTGTTTTTCTGTTTGAAGAAGTTGTTTTTCTGTTTGAAGAAGTTGTTTTTCTGATTGAAGAAGTTGTTTTTCTGTTTGAAGAAGTTGTTTTTCTGTTTGAAGAAGTTGTTTTCCAGTACCACAGGTCCGCACTATAACAGTATTTCATTTTACTATTTCATTTTCCTGAAAAAGACACTAAATAGCTTGTATCTCAAGGACTTTTTCAATTTTTAGGTGGGTACAGCTCAACCGATCCAAGATTACGAAACGTTAATAAGAAAATCTGATTCACAATCGTTCACTAGTGGTAGGCAATGTTGGCATTTTGTGTTGCTAGTAGAATCTCGGGGTGCAACTTCCAAACTCAAAGTTCTAGCCTCTACTTTTTTCCGTTTTTCTTCTCGTTCTTTTTCTCCTTGTTATTTTCCCCTTGTTTTCCTTCTACATGTTTTTGCTCCCCATTTTCTCCTCGTTCTCCTGATTGTTCTCCCCCTTAAGCTTCCGAGACGTGCTATTGTTTGTTCTTTTTTTGCGCCTAAAAAATTAACAGAAGAAGTACGAAGCTGCAATAACACTTCATTGTGGCACCTGCAGCTAGAAAAGACCATAGTCATCGAGTCCTTACTGCAGATACCACTTACAATTTCTATTTAATGAATCCAATGTACCCCAGGATGGAATCCATGTAAGCATCACATCAGATGCGAAGCAGATGATTATAAATTTGAATTGTTATGTCCTTGTAGCAAGCAACCAGATGGCCGACAGAATTTTACAGCTCGTTAATGATTCGTTCCTCGACCAGTACTACCAAAAGGCGCTTGAATGCTTGAAGAAATTACGCGAGGAATCTGTAAAGGTAAGGGACAACCATATGCATTGTTGCTTGCTGTTTCATGTTTTTGATATTTTCCTAGCATAATATTTCCTGCATATAGCTACTTTGCTATTCCTTTTTCACTGTTCCAAGGAGCAGTTAAGCATTGTTCAAGCTGAACCTGGAAAGCCTGGAAAATAGGCCATTTTATTGAAAGTCACGGAAAACTGGAATATTCAGGGAATTTTCTGTAATTCTTATCAAAGTCAGGGAAAAGTCAGGGAGAGAAAATTAGTTAGTCAGAATGTCATTTTCATCAACTATTGGCATGTTTGTTTGCAAAGTTGTTGTTCTAATTGTTGTCAGTAGACATAAACTTTATGCTTTGCTTTGTGAAATAGCAAGTATAATATGCATTACCTATCTATTAGGCTCCATTTTCTATACTTCTTTTTGGAAATATGAGACATGGGGTCAGGGAAAAGTAGTTGTTTTTGACTACCAGTCAGGGAAAAGTCAGGGAATAGTCAGGGAATTTTGATTCATGTATTGGCTATGAGCCCTGTTAAGGCCCGTTTACAGTGTACCGTTTACAGTGCTACTTCTGTACCGTAGCGGAAGGTGTTACGGATCAGCCTACCGTTTACACTGCTCCGTTACACTTCTTGCTCCTACTGTCGGAGCAATTTACCTGCTAAAAAAGTGTAGCAACCCTTGTACCGTAACGGTACACTTCTTGTAACGATACAGTGTAAACAGTAAGGCTATCTGGTAAAGTTTCTGCACCGGAGCAGTGTAAATTCAGTTGATCCGTAACGCCATCTGTTACGGAACAGAAGCTGCAACGGTAAATTAATTAAGATTTCTTATACGTGCACTGTGAATCAAGGATCCCATTTAAAAACACGGCTTTATTAATTTCTTTTTTTGCATTACTTATCCTAATGTTTCATTTTCATTTTTCATTTTCAAATTCCTTTAGAGAGGATAGCCCTTCTGCAGAGAAGTTAATCTTCAACTCCCTCCAGTAAGATAAGAGTTGCTTGAGATATAATTATTAAATATAATTGGCTATACTTATGCTTGAGATATAATTATAATTGAAGTATTAGTTTATAAATATTAATTATGAATAAATATAGATAACTAGAATTGTAAATATATATGATATTTATGATGAACTATAAATTCCCTGAATGCAGTACTTGAAGGTGTTAACAGTTGCTGCTTATTAGCATTTGGTTGAGATGCTGTTTCAAGTTTTCCAAACCGGGATGCTTTTGATTCTGTTGGCTGGCATTCGCATATTCAAAAGTTATTAGGGTTAGCTCATTGGCTACAATTTCTTTGAAGGAACAGAAAAATGCACCGTCTCTTGTCGCTTTCAAGAGCCATTAAGCAATATTACACAGTAGAAAAATATTTTCATTTATTCAGTTATCATTGAGTAACTAACATATTTTGAAATTTTAATTCGTATTTATTTTCCTCTTATATCAAAGATTTTAATTTTTGTTAATATTTGTATTTAGGTTTTTAACCTTTTTCCTTAATATTGTTAGTATTGTATTTTAAATGGGGGGGGCCTTGAAAACGAGCATCTTTGCTGAAGGGTTCCCCTCCGTAAAGAATTTTAAAATGAAATGAACGTTTAGCTTGTTGGCACATTTGCCGAATATCAACGTCAACGTTGTAGGCCTATTGTTGATAAAACTCAAGGAAAGCCTTATTTGTGGGCAAATGGGGCTCCAACGAAATCTGTTTGCCAGCCTGATCTTCACCAACGCGTATGCACATGCGCTCGGAGTTTATAAGCAAAGTATTTCCCGTAAGCAATTGCATACTGGGGGAAATTACCCTCTAGATGTAATCAACGAATCTTGCTCGTATTACTTATAACTACGAAATGTATCTTAATTTCTTAGTGAAAAAGATGGGCCATACTTCATATCATATCACAAAGTTTATTTACAGTTGGTTAAGTGTATCGTTTATAGAACCATTAAGTATCAACTATCTACTCAAAAGAACAAAACTAAATTAATTAAAGTTTAAACATGTACAGCTGCTACCATCCCAGCTATGTGTTTTCCTTTTAAATTTCTCAATAGAGGGTGACAATTTCACCTCATCACTATTGATATTCCATGACAGACTCTCTCTAAAGCAGCGGCCGGGAACCTATGGCTCGCGAGCCAGATGTGGCTCTTTCAAGACTGCATCTGGCTCTCCAGCTTGCAGACAAATTTTAGCAGACTTTCTTCAAAGTATTGCAAAACAGCAAATACCTCTAGAAAGGCTTTCCAAAGTTGCCACTGGTGTTGTCTTCAGTTTTCACATAGCACAATTGGCCAAGTTAGTGTCGAATTAGGTTTTTTTGGTCCCATGCGACACCAATGCCCAATTATATGGCTCTCATGGAAATCTATTTTTAAATATTAGGCTTTCATGGCTATCTCAGCCAGGTGTCTAAAGGATAGGGAGTTTAGTCCATGCTTTCATTTCAGGGTTCCCCTCCGTAAATTTAGTTACCTACTCGTATTTCTATGTATTTAGACTATTGTCAATATTATCTACTTGGAATTGTGTGTATTATGATGTAAAATTAAAAAACTGAAGGGTAGAATCGTGTGTAAAGGATATATTATCATATCACATCATATCATATCATAAATCATATGATATCCTACCATATCATATCATATCATATCATATCATATCATATCATATCATATCATATCATATCATATCATATCATATCATATCATATCATATCATATCATATCATATCATAAATCATATCATATCGTAAATAATATCACATCATAAATCATATCACATTTCATATCATATCATATCATATCATATCATATCATATCATATCATAAATCATATCACATATCATATCACATTATATCACGTCATATCATATCACATATCATATCATATCATATCATATCATATCATATCATATCATATCATATCGAGAATTTTAAAATGAAATAGAATAAAAGGCTGATGGACACTCCTGGGACTCATTACGTCAGTGTTCGTACGGGTTTTGGAAAGTTGTGGAAATTGAAAATGCCTTTTTCGAGGACCTGGAAAGTTTTGAAAAAGGGGGATTCTTAAAATGGCTATGGAAAAGTTTTGGATTTTTTTTTGGAAGAATTCTAAAAATATCCTAAATGAATGGAGCTTAGTATCGTATTAAGCACCGTATATACTACCATTCAAAAAGTATTGGCAGGCTTCGATAAAAGAACGATGGCGTCGACTTTGTTTTTGTGTGGCAACGAAAAGTGGTTGTGATATGCATAGCCTTATCTTCAATACAAAAAGTTGTTTTGATATGCATAGCCTTATCTTTCAATATAAGAAATGCTAAGGAGTTTAAGAAGCACTTCAACTTTTCCCTTATGCTTTCCAAAGTATAGAATTTCGCAATTTAACTGCCGATAAATGCATAATTATGGACTCGCATCAGAGGCTCCAAAACTAGCAAGGTCTCAGGACCTCAAAAAATTGTCATGACTTTCTCTGGTCTACCACCCCTTAGTACATTTTGTACAGTTCTTGATTTGAAGATCTTTTTGCACACAGGGAAAACTGCACTCTTTAAGCAGCCAATAATTGTCTCAATTTCTCGATAGCTTTTGCCATTTTTTTCCAAAAAGCAATCTTCAACAGCTTCTTAAACGATATTTCATGACGCGTCAAAATTCCTATGATCATGTTTCTGGCCAAGAAAAATTTTACGATTAATGTTTTTCGAACGCTGTCGTGCAAATGAAAAACTTTGAAACATTGACAATGTTTTATGAAAGTTTCATGGCAATAACCGGTTGTCCTCTTTAATAAGATTGGATCAAATGCATGTTGTTTGAAACCTTTAACATAAACGTACTTTGAAACTCGAAGCGTGCCAATACTTTTTGAACAGTAGTGTATGTTAAGCCTTGTTTTCATATAAATTTCTAGTGCCGGCGACCTACCGGCGACCCACCGGCGACATTGCTACTGAAGCATGTTTCCATATACTTTTCACTCACCGGCGGCCCACCTGCGATGAGCTCTCCTCCGTATAGAATTTTAAAACAAAACTTTAATGAAAGTCAGCTTTAGTAGTATTGACGTCAATCGAACTTCTGAAACTGCCGGCGACCCACCGGCGACCTACCGCAGTCATGTTTCCATATAAATTTCTCGAGGTCGCCGGCACCATAATAGAAGAACGTTTGAACAAGTTTCAACTTTTCTTCAATGTCGCCGGTGAGTCGCCAGTGGGTCGCCGGCACTAGAAATTTATATGGAAACCAGGCTTAATGCAGAACATAACCCACCAAAAAATTATAAAATTTATCGTCGAAAATAGCGTTTTTCTATTATCATGGGGTTACAAAATTCGAATGAAAGAGTTTCATGGTATTTGGAAATTTGGTTATTTGGCTTTGGAAAAGTTTTGGAAATTTTTGCAGGAGTTTGTACGAACCGTGTTATATGCATGTCTGTTGATTTTGATGTGATTAAACAATGCATAAATATTGGATATGCCAAAGAACTGGGGCGATTTCTGTATCATGGAAGGGTTGGGAAGGGGCTGCTGTTTTACGGGTCTTGATTTCTTGTTTAATACTAGGGTGATGTAGAGAAATGGTATGGGTTACAGTCAGCATTGGATTTCACAGGGCAATTATTGGACTGTTTATATCTGGAAGCCTTAGTCAACCACCAGTAGTAGTTTATCCGTAATTTTGCATAGAAAATGGAGTACCGCATGGCCATTTGTGAATACCCTATTGTATTGTGCACTGTCGAAGACTCTATATTTAAATATATTTGCGATCATCAGCCACAATGATGTCACAATTTTGACCATTGTTGGTCTCTACTTCTTGAAAAATGAATTTTGCTTCTTATCACCTTCCATTGCTACTCTAGGCACAGAATCCGGACATTTTCAATGAACTTATGGACAAAATCAAACGAACGATGATGGGTAATCGTAGAAATGACTTCTGGGGTATTGTTAAAGCAGGTATGCAGGTTCTACAAGTATTGTTTTCATAGTTTGTTTACATTCATTTGATGTTTACATTGCTGTTTGGTTCCTATATCCAGCTTCTTTGATTGCAAATGCTAGTAGCTCCAGTAAAGAAAGGCATTGCCACTTGCCAATACAAGGATTTGATTTGATTAGGAGGCTGATTCAAAAGACTTCCGGACGACATTTCTACGATAATTATATGACACTGATCTTAATATTGACAACCAACCTCTGAAAAGTGAATGTTTACAGCACATTTCGAGATTAAGGAAGAGGAAAAGCTGCTGAAAACTTCTACAAAGTTCTTTCACAATCGACTTTAGGCCTGTTTCTTTTGTCTACTTAGATATTCTACCTGTGAGGAATCATGTTTCTTTCGCATTCCTATTAATACATGGCTGTTATTCTGATTAGCTCATTTGCACGTTCAAACCTGCTTAACACGCGTGCACTCATCATTTCACTGGCATTTTCAGAGCAAATTAATATGATATCAAGACTGGAATGCAGCAACAGCCGGATTACTGACGATGTTATTGAGCAGGTGATATGTTATTTACAAAGTAGTGTTTAGACCAGTTGAAACTTTTGTTTGTTTCACGATAGTCTGTGATAGAGAATTTTTAGATTGGGCTATTGGCACATTCTTTTGGAAGCTAAAAGCACCACAGCAGATATACATCTACCTAGAGTCATTCAATGAGAGTCTCATGTCAAAAATACACTGCTTAGAGCTTGTGACGTAACATTGCACGCCAAAATCCTACGCACTTTTAGTATACTGCCCCAAGTTTGGTGCTTGTATGTAGCATAAATCAAAATAGATCTAAAGAGGCTACCCTGTGGGAGCGTATTCCTCTTTTATACCCATGTACTGCTTGTTAGTCGTAACCCTCTGTGCCTATGATGTGTACCATTGCAACTACTTTCTAACCCGTTTGTTGATAAGCATTGTTTTAAATTTTGCTATACATACAAAGAATCTTATTACCAATAAGCGTAAGACTTCTGACCTATGAATTATGATGACCTATGACTCATGATCTATGATCTATGACTTTATTAACTTTGTATTTAGTTCTTTGGAGAAAGAGATGAGAAGAAGGCCGAAGAGGTTCACGAAGCTGATGAAGAAGATGTCGATGATTTGGTATTTATAATTCACTGTTTGGGGGGGGGGATTTTTTGTGGCTTTCCATGAAAATTTCTTTGGTTAAATGTAAAGTCTCCCCCTTTGCTTAACCCCCTGATTTGTCCATACGGACAAAGATATTCTTAATAGAAGCATGCAGCATTACTAGTCAATGTAGCATTTGCTTAAGGGGGGCCTATGTAAATATTGCACGTGTTTTAACCTTCCTGTTTGTTCATGTATTTTTTCCAACAGCAGTATTTTTTTACCCTTATGTAAATTATATCAGCTGGTTCTCAATGCGCTTCGGCTTACAAACTTCGTTAGTTTGAAGATTGATGCGTAATCGTAGATGTAGGAAGGAAAAATATTAATTAGAATGTTGAATTAGACACTACGAGCCCATTACAGAGCGTTGAGGCTCAAAAAATGAACTACTTTGACCTTTCAAAACAACCCTCAGTATTCAAAAACATAGCTAGTAAAGAGCGGATGCTCTTTCGCCGCTGTAATGCATCAGTTACCAAGCAGCTCGGCACCTACTCTCAAGTGCCAAATAAACGAGGGGTCCTAATAAATACGGGGATCGGAAAAAATTCCAAAATTTAATGAGCGTGAGGGTCAAAATAAACGGGGGGGCTGGAATTTGAGAAAAGACTTTAAATGATTATACAAGGACGGAAAGAACGAAAACAGATTCTCATAGAGCATAAAACTAAAATATATGCAGCAGTATGCTATTTTGCCATGAAAATCGGGCGTAAATAGTACTAATAACGAAAGGGAATGAAATGAGGGGTTTGGAAAAAAGTCAGTTTCCTTAAAATTAATAAAATGGGGGTCCTAATAAGGCCCGGGAGGTTGGAAAAAATCGAAAAATTAATAAGCGGGGGGTACATTTAATTAGCACCTGAGAGTATGGCATTCGCACAGCCATTTTTCAATCTGATAAGAATATGAAATACGGCGCTTTTGCGAGCATTTTTCTCTTGTATTTCATACATACCGATCATGAAAGACACGCTGATCAACTACTCTTGGACTATCTCGAAGAGGCAAATACTCGTGCGTTTCACTTTATTGTATACGTGGGATGCGAGCAACCAATTTAGCTCAAGTTTTTGCTTTTTTGTGCTTTTTGTTTAACGATTATGAGCGAAAAGCTGAACAGGCTAAATGCTTGTCTGCTTCCAAGGTCCGTGGAAAGTGTGCAGCATTGACTGTACACTAGTTATTCACAAACCAGTAAATAGTGGTCTTGTTCTCGAAATTGTATGAATCTCGTATGGGACTAACATCCATGATAGCTTTTAACTTATCATGTTGTAGTTCCCTGGCGGGACTAGTATGAGTCCTTGCTACTAGGTTTCCCAGCACAGAAGTTGTTTTATCTCCGTTTTTGCTGGCGAATGGTGTGTATCACGGTGACGTACTATCTCATTATTGACAAGAACGTGTTGCCTTGTATTGACTACATTACATAGTAGACCATCTCAATAGATACGGCTTAAAAGCTTTAATATGCCTAGGGACAGTAAGGCCCCGTTTACACTGCCACGGATCACTTATGTTACGGATCATAGGGTGTGCCGTAGTAGTGTATACGGGGCTTATAAGTGCCAATTATATGTAGTCCGGATCACTATTGGTCCTTTTGCTAAAAGGATAAAATGTAATACGGCGAATTGTATCAGATTTGCTACGGATTACAAGGATTAATGTGGACAGAAAGCCAATCCGCATCACTTGTTATACGGATCAACAAGTGATCCGTAGCAAAGTAAACGAGGCCTAAGTAACAGGGCTGAACTACCCAACTACTGCTTTTTACCCTATGACCTCTTTACCTATGACCTTTTCATCTATTGAGGGTTGCTTTTTCAAAGCCTTTTCATTAAATTAAATCTTTATTCTGTACTATTGGGGCTTCTTTCGGAAAGAGCAACCCTCAGGTAATAGCCTTGCGGGGTGAGTGGCCAAGCGGCCCAACCAGTTCCATTAGCTTAACTGAAGTTAAGCATGGCTGTGCACGGTCAGAAACTGGATGGGCGTCCTTCCAGATGAACGACCAAAGTAGCTCACTCCACCGTCCTTAGGAAGGGACGTTAAGCTAGGGGTCCCATGCCTGGATGCGGCATGCATAGTAGACCTGAATTAGCTGAAAAAGCTAGGTATAACAGCCTACTCAAAATAAAGTAAACAATGACAACAACAACAACCTATGATCTCTTCGCCTTTGACCGAGTTACCTATGAACTATCCACTTATGAACTATTCACTTACTAAGCACATGTAATCGTGGTTTTCTTTGTGACTAGTAGAGTTTTAATCTGAAAGAATGTGAAAGATTCGTGTCTGATGAAGGTTACTTCTCCGGTATCCGTTCGCTTTACCATACTTTGCTCTGTCGTTTCGCGTTGCCGTTTCGCTCTGCGCGCACCCACCATTCGACTAACTTAGCTGAATTCATAAGCAAAATTACAGCCTGGACGGTCAATTAATGCCATTGCCTGTGTAGGCTCTGCAGAAATTTTGTTCCAAAGTTTCTGTTCTGTTATCATTAATTAGTTGGCATTTACTAGCTATTCCGTATAATTAGAATTTATACTTGTATGCATATTTTATAAATTTCTCTTTATGCCAATTGTGTAAAGAAAGTAATACTGTTGTTGTTATTTGTCCTGGTATCTTTTGTAGCATATAAGACTCATTGACCATCGAAAATTTATGAATCATATCATCATTACATAACTCGCAACCACACCCACCTTGCCTACATTTAGCAATATTAGTAGTCATTTTTTGTCTGAATCCGCCACTGATGTTGTATGCATACGTCCGTGTTCAGAAAAGTCAAAAAAGCTTCCAGTGCGTGGTTACCTGTCTGCGCATAGCCAGCAGGTAGCCCTAACATCTGTCTAGCCCTGCATGAGTAGTAAAAATAGTAATTGATCAGGACTTAATTCCTCATAGCATTCAACACAGTCTATCCAATAAATATAGCAACGCACTATGATTGACGTTTTGACACTAAAATGGGCGTGTCTTCAAAGCATAATTTGGACCTCATTTTTGTATAAAAAAGATGTTCCATTGTACCACACGTTAAACGTGAGTTTGGAATCAACGGGAGAAGTGCAAATCTCTGAGTTCATCCGTATTTGTAAAGGTATGTTGGCATTCTGAATTTTTCCTTTTAAGCAATAGGCTTTAAAGCAGGCAGTCTGCAATCGACTTTGGGAGTCTTGTAGGCTTACTATTATTTAGGATCATATGACTTGTATTCATCATTTTTGTATGGTTGTCGTAAGGTTATCTATCCTTAGATCTCGAACAGCGATGTAGCAATCATTCAAAAAGTGAGGGCACACATTTTCAGGGAGAGCATCCTCACCAGGGCCTTTTTTAAGCAAAATTTAGAACTGTACATAAAATCCAGCGATGCTGTCTTGAAGAATTAAATTCTAGTTGCAGATGGGATTGAACTGGCTGCTTTTAGTGAAAAAGGGATAGATAATTGTGACTTCCTCTAGCAATTCCATTTCTGGTTGTATTTTGCCTATCATTTCATACCAAAATCTATCATTTTTACTGCTATTTACTTTCTTACACCTTTGGGCCACTAAATAATAAGCTTTTGAAGTGCACAGTTTTTTTCATTGGAACTGCAAAGATTTGTTTAGAACTGCGCATTTTGTGTGGAAATGCACGTAAAAAAGATCCTTCACCCTCACCAGTAGGCAACTACAGGTATGTAAGCTGCAACGAAACTTTTGATGTACAAATTTGTAGAATGTGGGGCTTGTGCCCAGTGCCCCCTGGTTCCTGCGGCTCTTTTAAAGGTGGAGCTTAAATTAATCTTTATCGTAGGGGTCCATTTGTTGCTTTTTTTTTATGATGTTGACGCCTCTGTTACATGGTTTGATCAACAGAGGCTGCTTACTCCATAACAATGATCATATTCTTACACAGGGTGCTCATAGCCAAGAACCATGTGTATATTCATTTTCGTAGAATGCCAATCATAAGTTTGGAATATCAATCATTGTTCTGAATATGATTTATATGTATTCGAAAAAATCAGTTTCGTTTATTTATGTCTTGACAGAAATCAGCAGACATGTTCGCACGTGTTGCAGTTCTGCTTGCCTGCTTGCATCTTGTCGCAGCGAATTATCGGACCTGCAAATGTAGCATACGAACAGGAAGTGCAGCAAATTCCCCAGTGGTGACTTGGTGGTCACAGCTCCTCCATTCCACATGTTGGGGATGCAGCTTTCCTGGCTTCCACGTCAGCTGCAATGAGGTGAAGAGTTGGTGCCCGGGAAATTGCTACAACCAGGCCAATCAACGTTATCGTAATATAGTATGTACAAGGCGTCGAGCAGGCGCCCGTTTGTTCGTGCACAGCCAAGTAATGAGCAATTGTGGAGGTACTCGGGTTCATTACAGTCTGTGCTGAATGTATTGGCCACGATTCTCAAGATGGCTTGGAAAGAAATGCTGATCAAAGGCTACAAAGGAACATTGACTAGTAAAGAGTAGTTAGAGGAAGCTAGATAAGAGTGTTGATTATAAGTTTGTATTTGCTGTTAAATCTCTTGTTTTTAGTGTCAATTCTTCTTGCTATGGTGCAACCTGTTGGTCTTTTATTTCCTGACTAGAGGCGATGTGAATCTTTTTTATAAGAAACTTTGACAGGCACCTATTACCAAAATTCCTTAATTTGGCATGAGAATATGGAATTGTACTACTAGAAATTCTTGCTTTCTTTGCTATTTTCGGGACCTAAAATTGCCGCAATGTTTGGAAGTCGAGCAATTCAGGATAGATGTGAATGCTGATTGGGATGGCAAATGCCCAAGCAGATCAAAATCATACGTTAGAGTGTTTTCCAGACAAAAATAGAAAATGTTAGTGTGTGGAAACAAGTCAGTAGTCCCTATTTTGAGAGGAGATTTTACAGTACTAGAGCTTCTTAAACTATTTACCAGCCTAGTATCTTTACTGTCGACCATTTCTGGTAGTGGCGCGTTGTACCCATGGGCACACTGAACACGTACCCAGTGGCTCCTAGGATTTTTGAAATTAGGAGGCCCTACGTTGGAGTTTGAAAATTCTATGAAGCTCTATTGACTCTTGTCTTCTTCTGAATTGAGTTCCAACCAGTGTCGTAGCCAATGTCACCTCTTTGGGGGGGGGCAAAGCAGGGTGTGGCCAGGGGGAGGAAAACAGGCGGCATGGACCCTGGGAGGGCAACTAGGGACTTATCTAGGGATAGGGGGGCATAGCACCCTGTTATAGCCGATATTGAAGTACTGTCCGATATGAAGAAAGAAAGAGTAATGGGTCATGGGGTGGAGCCTCCTGGAAAATTTTTTTGACCACACCCTTTAAATATCAGAGAAATGCCTTTTTGGCAATGAAGATACGCCCTTTTCCAGCTAGGAAAAAGCAGTTGTCGTTGCTATTTTCAAAGCTACCTTCCAATGTATCGATTTTCGCAGATTTGAGCGTTTTCCGAACACCAACTTATTTATTATTGGGGGGCCGCCCCCCTTGCCCCCTGGCTACACCACTGGTTCTAACGTCTGCAAACAAGGGTGTTTTTGTCGGTGGCAAGTGGCAAGCATAGTTTTTCCTGGCTTGTATCGAAGTTCATATCTTTGTACAAGTGTGTTAGTTGTTTCGAGTTTTTGCAACGAATTAGGCATATAGGAAATGGGTGTTTTCCCCCTGTTCGGGAATAGGACACTTTTGCTATTGTATTTGAGTGTGCTACATAAAGTTTCCACATATACAGCGTTCAAAATCGTCACTGTGCAATAACAGTGTACGCTTTGAATTTGGATGATTTGATATCTTGTTATTGTCTCCTCTACAGAATAGTTGAGATGCATAAATAGAAGTTTTCTGCTGCCCATCTAATAAGACATTAGCACCTATCCTATCTTGCCAAGGGGCATTTTCTGACGTTATAGAAAACGCAATTCTAAACGGTTTTTCTGGGGGCACACACCCAGGTGCCAATTCTCAGGTGCGCTAGGAAGATAATAGTGTAGTAGCTACATAATTCTTGATTTATTGGCGCAGATCTGTGATAGGAAAACTGTTTCCAACTCTCGAATTTGACTTCTACATCTTTTCACACGTGATACAATCGATTTTCGTATATCTGCAGGGGCCCCACAAACATTATGTCCAAGGCCTCAACAAAAGTAAACGCTGCCGCGATTTCTTACTGTTCATAACGGTTGGTCCTGCCACCGGCTAATCTGGCCCATTTTGCTTTGTTTATACTCATGGACGAAACTTAATGGGTATTAGGGTGAGTCATCCCCCGAATCTTGAAAATATGGCATTTCGCCGGGCAGAAATGACAATACAGTGTATTTCTGCAGGGCAACTGACTGGACCAAGGACCATTGGTCGACTACTGCTACTAAAAACGAAAAGGTCACAGACTAGAAAATTTTCGCTGGGCGACCTCTGATACCCCAAAAATTTATTGAAGCTACGTCACTGCTTATATTGTATATAAACTATGGAATGAATAGAGTTAGAGCTGAAAAGAATACAATGCATTAGTTGAGTCTTGGCTAAAGGCAGGACTGTTGTGGCCAGACATGAAACCAGGAACTTTCCCAGTGGGCCTCTATCCTTGGAATCACAGCACTTCTGGCAAAAGGAGTTGTAAAGAGAGGCACTAGATTTTCTTATGGAACTTCTCTGCCTTGACTATGGTCCCAACTTTTGTTAGATTGACTCTCTAGACAATAGCGTAAACGACATAGATTGAGGATGGGGCATCTCATGAGGCCCCCAAACTCTTCCTCAAAAGGGGCTTCTCAGGAGTTTTCGAGAGAAATGTATCTTGCTGCACTTGATTTAAAGTTTAAATGGAACCCAATTTTAATAGATTCCCAAGGGCCCCAAGTGTCTTCGGTACACTGCTATTTCTGCGCATGCCTCATTTTGAAGGTCTTTCCATGCCTTAATTGTGAAAAATGCAGATTCTACAGAGAAATGCTACATTGGAGTGAGCCATCGCAGTATTCTGTCAAAAAGTTTTTGAAGCATGAGGAAATCAGTGTAACAAAATGCTTCCTTATTCTGTTTATCAGAGTATGCTTTTAAGATTTGTAAATAATTCCGAGCTAATATTGTGCCTTCAACACGTCATTGCGTTTTACTTGATACATCCCTTCAAATGCATGTCACGAATCGCACATTGTAGCTGTAGGAAGCAGATTTCTTCCGGGATTCTCGATGATTCTGAGCAAAAGCAAGGCACACCTTATGGTTTGACAGGTACATAAAACTATACGAAGTATTGGAAGATTATTGCCAATAGGAGTTTCAAAAGGAGAACCGTTTATCTTCCCATCTTCAAGACTCTTATTTATACTAGACATTTCTTCCTTCCATCATTGATGAAGTTTCAAGTACTCAAATTAGATCTTCTAGTTCAAGGAAGTCGTTCTAGCTTTCCCTGTCTAGCTTGCTGACTTCTTTTCAGTGCTTTGAGAATCAGAACTTACTAGCCTCACTTCCCTCACCTTACCTCACCTTCTTTTACCTTAGCTCACCTTTCCCTTACCTTAGCTCACCATCCCTTACCTTACCTCACCTTTCCTTATCTTACCTCACTTTCCCCCACTTTATCTCACCCTCCCTCGCCTTTCCTCTCTGAAAATATCACCATCTGAAAAAAGCTGAAGCGTGACATTATTGCTTTCAAGCTGGGCGATTTTACTGCTCCGAAAAATTACTATGAAATAAAGCAAACATCTTAAACGTGAATGAAGTTAACTTATGTACCCGTAATTTCTTTGCATATCATGAAGGTTAGTTTTCAGAGGATGTTCTTGAAAAGTCTACACCTATTGCATGGACATCTTGGTACTCAGTTGGTGGGAATGCAGTTCCTTCCCTGTGTCAATCGAAGGCAGAAAACTTCCTTGTAAACTATTTACCCAAGAATTCTGTGAGAACAGCTGTGGTGTCAATACTTCATTACATTTAACCTGAGGCACCCATTGAGAGCACGGTGCAACTACACAATGGTACTAACTAGGCAAATTTCTTCCGGGAGGCAAATTTCTTCCTTGAGTGTAGGTGATTCTCGGCATAGCTGATTCTCAGTATTAGCAAGACAACTTATAGTGCAAAACAAGTTAGAGGAAAATGAAGTGGACAATTCTTAGCGCCAATTTTTGACGACGATTTTTAGCTACGGGAGTTGTAACAAGAAGCATCTTCACTGTCCTTTATACATACCGTAAATCCTCAAATTAGTCTCCCCCCTCGAATAAGCCCTCCCCTCGAGTAGCCCCCCACCAAAGCATGTGACTGTACCTATTTTGGAGTCTGTTAGTGCTTTATAGAGCTAGGAAAGAAAAGCAGCCATTACGTAATGAAAATTTACCTGTCCTTTATAAAGCATCCTATTGAGTGTGTGTGCAACATGAAAGAAATAAATTACTGGTAGGAAAATTTCACTGGAATATGACCACCTACCAAGAGAATTTTAAAGCCCCCCTCGAATAAGCCCCTATGCAAAAATCTAAGAAGTAAAATAGCCACCAAGGGGCTAATTCGTGGATTTACGGTATTTAAAGTAATTCAGTTTTTCTTTCCATACTCAGACTTCTTTCTCTCCCATATTTTTTCCCGCCATTACAAGTTTCTGCCGTACTTGATTACATTTCAAGTGCGTATGCTACCTTTTTAGATTTTAGAAGTCTGTTCTCTTTTCCCTGCCTATGCTGCCAATCTTTGTTTGATGCATGGAGCATTAAATATCCTACTCTCCTCACTTTTCTCAGCTGATCTCTCTTTCACTACCTTATCTGAAAAAGATTACTTTCCAAGCTGCAGGATTTTGATAATTTGTTTTTATTGGCATGGAATAAAGTAAGGAGCGTATCTGTGAATTTAGGACAGTTAAATCAACTTTATGGCATGCTCCTCTATCATTAATTCTCAGAAAGTAAGTTTTTTCGTGCCCCATCTGAGATATTGCAGTTTCTACACCTAATACATGCCTATATGTAGCGTGAAGATTTGTTGCTCACTGGATGGTTATGGCAGTTTACTTTCCCATACTTCGTTGCTGATATTTTAGCTTGGAAACATTTTTTGTAGAATTCTAAGGTAAGTTTTGGGACTATAGCAGAATTAGTTCCACAGAGCTCAAATCTCTAAGAATGCAAATAGCTGCATAATTGTTTCAAGTCAAAAGTCTTCATTCTATTTATGGAAAACCACTCTGCAAGAGTTAAAGTTGCATCAAAGGTTGCTTTGAGGATCTGCTATTTATCTAAGAATTCCGTGGTAATCTTTGCGGTTTGTAATAAATGTTGCTTGAGGAACCCATCAAAGTCATGTCACAAGCGTACCATGGACCTCAGTTTTCGTATATAAGGATGCTATCCTGTGCCAGATGTCAATTGCGACTTTGGAGTCAACTGGCCACGTGTTGAAATCGAAGTTCACTCAGCTTTTGGGAGGTATGTTGTCTCTCTCTCTTTTTATACATGTGTGTGAACACAAGTTGCTGAAGCAAGGGAAGTTGAATATCTAGATAAGATAAATAGAAAACATAGGGATGTTGGACGTTACTGATACTTTGTGGATGGGTTTGCATTAAGTAACGGAGCTGTAAGATGTAATGAGCACTTGCGGTAAAAAATATTTACTTTATCTAGTCATAGTGCTACGAACATGCCTCAATCAGCTATCAAAGGGAAGCCAGGACCTATCGTTTTTATTGTATTTTCATCAAAGGTAAATCGATTACACCCTTTTTTGTAAGGAATTATTTGATAAGGCTCCTATGTGTAGAAGGTGCAAGCAATCAAATAGCTGTTAGTACTTAGAGCGAAATTTCTATGGAGCTTTCCAATTTTGAATATTTCTATCATTGATAAGAATGAAGAAGTAGCATGCCAGTTCCATTTATTCTGGGTTAAAAGTTGCACAGGTTGTGTATTACGGTAATATCTATTGAATCAGGGTTCTTACTAAAACTGGAAAATAGGCCATTTTCACAAAAAGTCAGGGAAAACCTGGAATAGTCAGGGAATTTTCTATAATGTGTATCCTAGTCAGGGAATAGTTAGGGAAAACAAATTGTTTAGTCAGTCTATCATTTTCCTTAACTATTGGCATGGTTGTTTGCAAAGTCGTTGCTCTCATTGTTGTCAGTAGATGTGAACTTTATCATTTAGCATTGTGAAATAGCAATTATATGCATATTACCTATTGATTAGGCTTCATTTTCTTTACTTCTTTTTGTAAATATGTGAAATGGGGTTCAGGGAAAAATTGGGTGCTTTTGACTATTCTATTCCATTCAGGGCAATGTTAGGGAATAGTCAAGGAATTTTGGTTCACGTGTTG
>OLMO02000273.1:6330277-6342222 GCA_900291935.2 Cassiopea xamachana
TATATATATATATATATATATATATATATATATATATATATATATATATATATATATATATATATATATATATATATATATATACAATCATACATCGTCCACCTTTACTGATTTACTTCAAAAAGATGATTCAATGTCGGTTTATCAGTGGCACTTATAGCTACTAATGTCAGAAATCTATAAGACAAACTTATGCCGAACCGTTGCGAAGACTTTTTGTGCAGAAGAGCTCATCCCATGATCTACGAATGAATAATCGACTAAACTTGCCACGAGTCCAGACAGTATCTTATGGAATACATAGTGTATTGTTTCTAGGCTGCTCATTGTACCCCTGTAGACCATAGCCTTTTTAAGAAAAGATTACTGCGGGGGCAAGCACTAGAAAATTGCTAGTTCAATGCTGGTTCAATGCTAGTTTATGCTCCTTCGAAGATCAAAATATATTGTGAGCATTGGGAGTATCTTCTGGTGTAGAACCCTTCAAAGATGCTTTCAAGAAGGATCTAGCTAATTTTCGAATTGGAAAATCAGATGTGTCATCGTTTAAATCAGAGTCATAGCAAAGAACATCTACCAGCTCTAGTAGCAAGTTGTGTAATGTCTCTGGTTGTTGCCACATACTCCATGCTCAAGAAAGGAGGTCTGGGGGTAGTGCCCCATGAAAATTTTTGGGGTAGTGCTATTTTCTTAAGCTTAAAATGCATCTTCCAATATCATGCTTGCCATTAGCGACCTTCAAAACCTTAGAAAATTCTCCTGCATCTATTTTACACAAGAGGCATCCTTCAATTTGACATAGAAGACATACCCATATTCCATAATTACCAACCATCACAATTTAAGCCACAGTTTTATTTATTCAAAAGCGATTTCATCATTTCTAATGTTAAATTTGTGGTAAAAGGGGGAATTCCTGGGAGCAAAAGTCCATTTACTTGGGGGGCAATTTTGAGGACTAGGGGACGTTTGCCTCCAATTTTGTATATTTAAAAAGGTCCACATGTAGACTATACAGACACTGCTTAGTACAAGTTGGTTTCTTGACCTAGTACCTTCTATCTTCATTTTAAATCTTTTTACTTTTTTCGAAAATATGTAAAACTGGTTCGCACCCAACTTTGTAATATCTTTGTTTACGTGTGGTTTCCTTTAAGAGTAGGAGTAAATTAGCTTTTTAGCTATGCTATTTTAGTCTATTATAAATAAGTTATATTGCAATGGTTTAAAATAAATAAGATAATAAAATTACTTTAGTACGAGAGAAATAAGAGACCTGGTTATGCTCCAAACGATTTGTCCATCTAAATTTTCAACTTTCCATTTTTTTCCTTTCACGGATACACCTTCCAACGTCATCGATGACCTTTCGTGGTAGGATTTGAGCCTACGTCGTCAATCGTTTGAGTAGATCTCGCCATGACGGGTGACATCCTGGGGGTATATACGCAGGAAAACTGAAATCTTATAACTCTTGTGGAAATTAATGCACCTTTTTTTGTAAATAAAACAAACTTACTGCTTTCAGCCTGAATGATTCTAATCATTTTGTCAAATGCAGCACCAGGTGTCTCCTAACTTTTTCTTACAATTCTTTGAGTTTAACTAACAGCAACTCCATAGATTAGGCAACCGGGAGAGAAGAGATATATAATTCAGTTTGTGTGAGCATGTATGTGAAAAGCACTTGAAAGGGTAGATGTTGTATCTAATTTCTTTCTAGTGTAATCAAAAAATTCTTGTAATGATAAGTTCGATTTCAAACTAGTCTTATTGATATACATATATCGTACGAAAAAAATCAGTTTTGTTTTTTATTTTCTCAGAATCATTTTTTTGAATATCTTACGTGCAATGTTTCTGGTAGGACTCATCACGCTTTAAGATGTTCATATGTGCTTTTTCGTTTATAAAAAAGTAGTGTTAGGCTGCTCAAATGGTTTGAAATTTTCAATATTGAATTTTTGAGAGCTAAGGAAGTCAATAAGTTGAAGCCCATCTAGAATTTGAATTATCTGTACATAACATTTAATTATAGTTTTGTTCGCTTTTTCAACAGTTTGCCTTTGATTGCTGATTAATGGCAGGCCCGGGTGGCATGAGGTGGCAAATGCCACCCATGAGCATCAAGATACTAGCTTGTTCCCACCCCAGGAGCTTTGTCTGCAAGTATTTTATTATTGCCTTATTTCTTTAGCAAAGCAGAGACACCCCAAGATCCCCCAGTTTTCATCTCTTATAAATCCGTTATTGACCAACACCTGTACTCCATCATAGTATGCAGTCAATATGCCTAAGATGCAGTCTTGCAAATTTTGTGCCACATGATTCGCCAAGTTCAATTTTCGCATCCCTAAAGCATCGGTCTGGCTAAGGGGTTGATTAATGGTCGTCATTTTTCACGCGTACATGCAGTTTTTTTTACACTGTCCTTTTATGTGTATGCACAAAAAAGCATCATAGCTCAAAGAATTTTTGGTACGAACTTCTTTAGAAAGTTTCAATACTGGACCATAAGATTTCTTTAAAAAGCATTTATGTGATGGCAGGCAACTCCGAGCAAGAAGCAGCGTGTTGTATTAATTACAGTCTTTACTTGCAATCAGGTTGCAATTAATTTTTCAGGGATCAATTTTTCCTTCCTCATATTATATGATGAAAACAAACTATATTCTGTTTTGCAGAAGGGTGTTGTCCGAGAATCTAGAGCAGGGGTGTCAAGCTCAAATATAGAGTGGGCCAAAATTTAAAACTGAACTGAAGCCGCGGGCCAAGGTTGAATAAAGTATCCTTTTAATATGTACCCAAATCAATTTTGCAATGAATACTGAACAAGCAAGACTTATATAACTTGACAAAATCGAGGTAAAATTCTGAGGTATTTTAATATAAACTCTTTCACAGGCTAATAATAAACTTGAAAATAAAATAACAATAACAAAATTAATCAAACGTTCAAGCTTTAAAGCAGCTCCACCGCTTTATAATACCAGCGGGCCAGCTCTAATGTTAATTTGATATTGCCTCAAGGGCCAAATGAAATTACACGGCGGGCCAAATTTGGCCCGCAGGCCAGAGTTTGACACCCATGATCTAGAGCTAGTCTCCCTAACAAACTATTTAGGGGACATCTCCAGACCCCCTGTTCCCCCACTTTGCAGTGCCAACCTAATATGTCATGGCTAGTATACACCAACCATGACCTATACAACACCACATAGCCTTCTCCAAACCTCAAAGCATAATCCGAGCCTTCCTGTGATGGCAGGCAACTCCTAGCAAGACACAACGAGTGATATTAATTACAACTGTGTAATTGCAATCTGACTGCTCCGCTACATGCTACGATACGACACCGTACAAACTACTAAACTAACCAATTTAACGCGTTAAAATAAGATTTGCATTGACGAAAATAAAATATAAACCAATCAAAATTAAGAATAACAGGAAAGTGACTAATATGGTAATGCCATGAATATTAGACGTTTAAGAAGAAAAACAACTAAAGCCTGGTTTTGATATATCTTAATTCATCGGCGATCGTCGCCGATGCGGTTTCCCGACCATCGGGGATTGTCCCCGATTGCTGATGACTTACGAAAACCACTCTATCGGCGACCGTCGGGGATCATCCACGATCATCGGGAAAGTCATATTTCTTTGACTTTCCCGATGGTTCCCGACGAACGATAGAAAGATAAACAATAGATTGAAAGAGTTGTTGTTGGTGATCATGTTTCTTGTCACTTTGGGAGAGATAATTGGAGTGCATGAACCAAGTAGATGATGCCTTCTAGCTTTAGATTACAAGAATCTAACGAAGAAAACGAAAATAACACTCTTATTATGACAACTTCTAAAAGAGTGTAATTCCTGCCCTTCAATTTCACTTCATGCACCTAAATTAGCTTCTTTGCTGCATTTCTTGTGTTGGAAAATACGCTGTGTATTCCTCCAAAGTAAAACTATGGATAAGATATGCGTTTTCACCTCTAATTCTCTCAAAGGAACGCTCTACACATGCAATGAACCTCCCCGTTCCACTCTCAGAGCGTTGGCGCCATTACATGCTCTTTTTTCGTCGGGGATGATCCAGGGGTGATTTCTAGGGGGCTCAGGGGGGCGGAGCCCCCCTTGTTAAAATGTCTGCTCATTTTGGGGGGCTGAGCCCCCCAGAATCCTTGCATTGGCTTAGCTTTTCAGAGCTTATTGGCCTTGCTTCCAAAGTGTTATGATCAATTGTGCACTGCTATATGGTTATTGATGCACCTCTTCTTGTTGGTTATACTATATCAGTATTAAACTAAATTATCATGTTTCCATCTTTGAAAATATGGGCGTGGTTGTATCTGGGCCACACCCAAATTATGGGCGTGGTTGTGCCTAGAGCCCCCCTTGTTAAAAATTTTAGAAATCACCACTGGGATGATCCCCTATCAACAGGAATTTCTGTATCAGCGATGATCGCCGATGGAATTACGATATATGAAAACGAGGCTTAGCTCACGCTAAAAGCAAGACGAACAAGAAGTGATATTCTACATATTTTTACCGAAAAAGAATGAAAATGAGGCTATTGCGTCAAATACAGTGTAATGTTATTAGTCATAGAGTTGTAAGGAAAAGCGAATGGAAATAAAAGAGAAAAACATGCAATGAGTACGTAAGAGAAAGAAATAGAAATATTGTACGCTAAATGAATGAAGAAAAAGGTAGTATCGTGACATTTACCCTAGAAATATTGCACAGTAAACTCGGCTCTTCGTACTTCTTAGTGGTTCAGGGGCTTGCTGTAAAATCCCGAATGTAATCCCCCTTACATAAGCCCCTCTGTAAGCTAACCCAAATATCCTTCCGAATATAGCTCCCCCGGAATATAAGCCCAGGGGTTACATTTGCGGTTGTGTGTATAGTTAGGATAATGGATGTATGCGTCATTTGTTACAAGCGTACGACATTGGAATCCTATGTTGCGGTTGTGGTAACCGTAATCTCACATTTGCTTCCATTTTTCTTGACGTCATTGAACCCGTCATAAATGAAATGTTCCTGTTCATATCATCCCCTCCTTCAACGATTAGAGGCCGCGGCGTTTACTTCCTTTTAAGCATACTACTTCGAGACATTTAACTAAGGCCACGTTTACACTAAACAGGACTGCTATCGTTGCATTTCACCGTATGTCTCTGTCGGATAGGGCGATCGCTTATACTATATCTGATAGCTACAATACAACGGAGTGCCTTTCATATCGCCTACAGAGCAAAGTGATGTTCCCTCTCATTTGAGGAGCGTCTCGTACCGGATAGCTGTAGCATGACGTAAATTGTACCCCCTTACTTTACTTTCATTCATTCATTCATTCATTCATTCATTCATTCATTCATTCATTCATTCATTCATTCATTCATTCATTAGTACCTACACAACCCCAGACTGGATAGCAGTATCTGAAGCAAGGCTCAATAAGACTTGTGTACATCTTATGAATAACTTTCAATGGCAATATTGTTTTACGTGTTGAAGTATGCCTATACCTTTGGAGATTATTTTGGTTATTAGCAATACATGCTGTTCCCAGTTTAAACACTGATAACTTACAATCCCAGATATTTTGCATCCACTACAGATAAAATTGGTTCATCTCCAATAGATATGGAAAGCTTAAACCTATGAGATCTTTCAAGAGCTATCAGATCTTTACTTACTTTACTTTATATTTTTACCCACGAGTCTCCATCAGCGAATATATAAGCATGTTACAACAGAATTTAAGCAAGGAATATACTATATACGATTTAAAAGTAAATAAATGCTGCTCTTCCTAGAGACCGTGCTTTGGAAAGTTATTGGTGTATCAAGTTTGCTTTCAGTTTTAAATGTCCGATACATTCATATTCATGTATTCATATTCAAAGTTTATATACAAAACCCTTCAGCATAATTACAGAAAAAAGAAAAAACAATCTGCAAACTAAGTTATATATAACGAAAAGTAGCTATTAAAATTAAACAATAAAAACAAAACCTATTTAGCGCTGCTCTTCCAGGGGGTTGTGTTTAGTTATGTCTTGCTCTTCATATACAATTTCAGTTGCCTTTTGAAAGTATTTGTTGCTGGCAACTCACGTATGTCTCTAGGCGTATTATTCCATTCCTTAAGAGCTGAGTAATGAAAGCTTTTTTATAGCGCTCAGTCCTATGTTTAGGGATTTGGAGTTTTTGGCTATTTCTTGTATTGTAGGATGCGAAACTAGACCTTGGTTTAAACTTTTCTAGGAAGCTGTTTGGGCAAAGTTTGTGTATGATTTTATAGGTCATAACATTCCTACCAAAGCAAATTATGTTTTCTAAATTCATCCCAGGATGACCTTAATTATCTTTAATTTTGGCGTTCCTAATCATTTTGCAAATGTCGCGACGATAGCTATCCAGTTTAGTGTAGGCGGGGCCTGAGAGTGGCTGTATTGGCCAAGGTCATATCCCTGTTATAACCTATCTCAACATTGTATCTAGGGTAGCTAGCGGTTATGTGGTGGGTGTCATGCCTCCAGCCATCGGCGAACTCGTCAGTAGCTTTATCCAATGATTTTCGTCAGTAAATGAGTGCATGCTTTGCCAAGACGTAATCAATAGAGGGTTGGAAATGTCCTTTCTAGTATCAATGCACCCCATAAAATTAGGGAATCCTTTGTAACAATGGCGGCCTTCCAATGAAAATCTGGGAGAAAACCATACTGAATTTGCCGAGCATTTTAGGGGGTAGCAGAAAATTTGCCAAGTACACGTTCACATCTGTCGGCAAATTGTATTGTTGCTAAATCGTTGCTTTACATCCCACCCTGCCTCGCCCCCTCCAGAAAAAGGAGTCATTCACACGATGTCTGTTCATAGGTATACAAGTGTGTTTATGTACCTGCTGTAGAGACTCGAGTTTCGTGGTTTGAACTCAATGTCTAGAGTGCATGTCGCAGTTCGCCATGTATTTTAACGCCCAAGGGCGTGCATTCAAAGTTTCTTGTGGAGCTAAATGTTATTATAAAAGGAAGTTGATCTGTGCCAGATATCAGACGTGAATGCGGCATCACCAGAAGACATTCGAAAACGTGCATTTACTTCAGTTTTGTGAAAGGTAAGTACACAAAGTTTTATTTTGATATATTGGTAATAATCTTTCATACAACTGTCTTCTTCAATAACGATACCTTTCTAGTTTTCTCTGTTTTGAGAGCTCAGGGGAAAATTAATTAGATTTTTTCCGATGGGTTTCAGTTAATTTGTGGAGCTGTTATAAAAGGATTGTTTTATCTTATTATGAATTTGCTATTTCCTATTTCGAAAGCGAAGTTCACAGGAGGCTTACTTCTTATTACATATGAGTAAAGTTTTACTGAATTTTAATTATTCCCAATTAGCTATTGTAAGATCTCCATTTGCTTTTATGATGCCCAACTGCACGCTCTCTTTTAATATGGAACCTAGCTGAAGGCCTAGTTCTAAAAGTTCCTTATTTTTGGACCTCTTTTTTTGAAAAAGATGTTCCTTAATCTTCACTGCACATATAGTTCCATAAAAGTGGTACAGACCAAAGGAAACATCAAAATTCTGAGTTTTATCTATAATTTTGGCAAGAACTCAAGACTTAAAGCACAAATAAGGTAGGAAAGAAATTTTGTGTATGTTTATACGTGAGTTTTGGCTGTAGATCAGTGGAATCAGCCTCCCATTTCTTGGTTATTTGCTGTTATTAAAATTGTTCAAATTGCACTTGGAAGACTCGATTTTTTTCATTTACTCCAAATATCACCCAACTAACACGCTGAGAATAAAATTCCGAGGGAAGCCATGACATATAAGAATCTCATTGTCGTAGAAGTAATGTGGTAAATTTTCTTGCTGAATACCTGATTACTGGCTGTTTCAAGGCTTGTACTTGCGTGTGGAAAGCTGCAAAAGTCTGGAAAATCAACCACTAGAAGTGTTGTGGATCATAGTGTGACACGGGCGGATGGATCCACAGCTGGGCTTTGGGCTGGGTCGTCTGATTCATTTTATTGTCTTTCTCATGTGAGAAGTTTCTTAACACAGTTGTTTACTATAGAAAATACTACTGTTTGGGAGGGTGCATGGCCCCGTTGCTCCGCCGGATCCGCCCATGTGGCCTGAGGGTAACAGTATCGAGCAGCTTTCTTACAAAACTTCTATGCCAACTTTTCATGGCCTGGCCATTTCATGCTTGTAGACAATATTAGCTCATTATTTTGTTTCTTCCTAGAAAATGGGAAGAACGCTTGCAGCTGTTGCAGTTTTGATTGCCTGCTTGCATCTTGCTGCAGCCAACTATCGGACCTGTCAATGCAGCATACGGATTGGGGGTGCAGCAAATGCACGACAGTTATCAAGCTGGTCAAGGCGACTCTCCTCGTGTGGCCTATTCTGTGGGCGTTTTCCTGGCTTTCATGTCAGCTGCGATGAGGTGAGGAGCTGGTGCCCCAAAACCTGTCATGGAATGGCTAAGACAAAAATGAGGAGCGATGCTAACCTTGACGCAATGTGTAAAAGATATAGAAGGACAGTCAGACCAGGCAGTGGTATTATCCTCTATGCTTACAGCAAAGTGATGAACAACTGCGGAGCGAGCTGGAATCATTTCAAACTTCAGTCGAAGCTGTGCTGTTTACGCCTACCCCGTCGCAACAGATGGATTGGTTACAGGTGCTGATGATTTGGACAGTCAAATGGACTTTCAAATAAACTGCATATTGCTATTTTATATTGTCGATTAACCAAGCTCAGCGGTTACTCACTGTTGATCTGTTGTTGATCCTCTTCATTCCCGTTAAATGAATATCAATGTCTTTCCTTGAATTAGTCTCCTCTTTGTTCATTCTGTTTGCTAGAGATTATGGTGAGCGTTCACCATATGATTTATGCGTGGTGTTTCGCTATGCACGATGTTATATTCACGAATGTTTTAGGAGATATGTAGTTTCTATTAGCACGCTGCGGTGTGCTTAGGACCTGGTGCCGTGACCATTCTCTGAGAATTCGAAATTCGTCCACACGTATCAGGATATCTTTGCAAGGGCATATTTTTCCCTTCAACCATGCTGTATTCACATAATCAGCGTTTTAGCATAAATTCTACGGCCTGACGAAAAGGCTTAGTCTTTCATAGCTATAGAGCCTTGCTAAGAAAGTCTTGGGGCAGTTTTGATGCTGAAGTCGTGAGAAGGCTTGGAAAGGTTAATGTTATATACTTCTTATGTTCACGCAATTACTGTCTTCATTATCTGTGGGTTGATATACTATGCTATGACGATTGTAGAATGCAAACTATACGAATGTTGTGTACGAATGTTCTAACGTCACTGATCTCAATCATGCGGTATACCTTGAGTTCTGGTAACTAATTGTAATTACTACAGTTAATGCTGGGCCAATGATTTCTGATAGGAGGAACGTCTATACCACATCAGTTTCTTAATCTTTGCTTTTCCGTATACATGTGCTATGTTGCTGTAGGAAGTTTTAATTTTGGTCACATGTTCAATATATGAAGATTTAGAGGCTGGCTATTCTTGTCCACGTTGTCTTGCTTGTCTGCATGGTCAAGACCTATTTGTCTCAAGACAGTATTGCGATTATGTATTAGTTAATCTACGTCACTGCTGTGGCCTAGTACATTTATCTTCTACGCAAAGCGTGGGTACCTTTTCCCTGTTATTGTCTATTTTTAAGACAGACATACAACTATAGAAAAAGTCTTCTGAAGAGTATTGGCTCAACATTCTTATCTTGTTTTAAATCTCTTTCATTGCCTTCAAGAATTCAAGTAGATGATCGATTCTTGTACTATTTTTTCCTGTTTTTCCATCCATTCATTCAATGATTCATCCATCTTATTTTCATTCTTTGTGTGCTTTTTGAAAACTTTATATTATATTCCATGAGTGAGGTAGCATAGCGGTTAGAGCGCATGCCTCCCATGCGGAAAGTCTACAGTTAGAGCCCGACTCGATGCCCTGACTGAATGCTCGCTCACTGTTCACCCAGCAGCAAATGGGTACCCAGTGGGAACTCTGGGGAGATAAAGGCGGCGAGGAACAGAACTGGCCACCCTACCTCACATGCCGATGGCTCAGCATAAGTGTCCTCTCTAGCAGGCACTCCCCTACGTACGAAAGTATACGGGACAACCTTTACTTACCCACTTTATATTGTATTCCATATTTCTACATTGCAAATGTGAGCTAGTACAATTTTATAAAGATAAACCGTTTTTTATATATGTTAAAACCATCAACAAGGACCCTGTGTAAAGATAAATAAAGCTAGTCTGGAATACACGTTTTGCTATTTATAAGAAATTGGTTTATAAGAAACCAGTACTCGACTGCCAAAGATTAACCCCTTTACCTCCTGCTGTAGCCAATTGGCAACATAATATTCAAGAGGCTCTGTAACATAATTCAGGAGGTAAAGGGTTAAGAAAGCTCAATACACGCTTTTTTTATAAGAAACTACTTTATAAGGAACCTACATATAGACGGCTAAAATATTTAAGGAACTTATGCTACTAATGGAGAAGAACCCAAGGAACTTTTCAATTTCAAACAATTTTTTAACTGCAAATAATCAAGAATTAGGAAACCGGTTCCATTGGCAACTTACATAGATACATTTATGAAACTTCTTTCCTACCTTATTTGTGCTTTTCATCTTGAGTTCTAGCCAAAATAAAAAGTGAGATTCAGAATATTGATTTTTCTTTATGTTTGTACCGTTTACCGTTTTTGTGGCACTATATGTGCAGTGAAAATTAAGGAACTATTAAGGAACTTTTAGTACTAGAATTTGATAAAAAGAGGCCCAAAAATAAGGAACTTTTAGAACTAGGCCTTGAATTAGGTTTCTTATAAAATAAAAAGCGTGTACTGGATTTTCGAAGTCCAAGAGAAGTTGTGGTGCATGTTTGTTTAAAATTCGAATTATCTGTGTATAAAGGGTTATGTATGTTATGTTCATGGGGGTAGGAAGCATTCAAAAATTGGGGGGCACATCCATATTATTGAAATTTCGTTAAGTATTTTCTGCACTTTATTTACTATCTATATTCTGGAACACACATATTGTGCAATGTGAGTGTGTGTGTTTGTGCGCGCGCGCGTGTGCGTGTGAGTGTGTGCATGCCGTTGTTCTCAGTATGGGTACCAAATTTGTAAATAAAGAAGAAATTGTAAGTGGCGCTCGTAGTGAGGACTCAGTGACTCTACGTCTTTCCTCATTGCGAGTGTTCACAATGAAAATTTATAGTTATCTTTGTTTTAATGTATTTTTTTATTTGTAGAATAAGACATCCATTCAGGGGCACTCCCACATACAAAAAAGCATTATGCAAGCTGAAAAGGGGCACTTTACGTACACATTTGGAAAAAGGTGCCCCTTTTCTGCTTACATAGTTCCTTGTTGTATGTGGGAGTGCCCTTGAATGCATGTGCCCCCACCTAATTTTTGAATACTTCCTACGTCTATGGTTATGTTAGCTGCTCTACAACAGTTTGACTGATGTTATTTGCTATGAATTTTCATTATTTCAACTCTAAATGGAGCTTTTTTTTTATTGTCAACTATTGTGCATGTGCAAAACATTGGAACTCAAAAAATGTTTCCAAGAACGTTTTAATAGTGGAATCATGGAGAAGTTAAGAAACTTTCAGTACCAGAGCAGGAAATATTTTCTTTTAAAAACGAGTGTCCTACGTGATTGTTGCACTAAACCTAGATGTATATTGATTTAGCACAAGTTTGCTGTGCCTTTTCATTAAATTAACTCTTTATTCTACAGTTAACTGTACCTGTTACATACATACATACATACATACATACATACATACATACATACATACATACATACATACATACATACATACATACATACA
>OLMO02000273.1:6342268-6344768 GCA_900291935.2 Cassiopea xamachana
ATACATACATACATACATACATACATACATACATACATACATACATACATACATACATACATACATACATACATACATACATACATACATACATACATACATACATACACAAATAACAGCATACTGCATACGTTCATACATACATGCGAACATACATAGAAGCAAGCAAATATAAATCCATCAACTTCATCCATTCTCTTTGCTTCCAGTTGTTGAGAAGTTTGAACCCAATTCTAGGGAACACTTCCCTTGCACACCCGAGACTTCTTAGCACACTCGTGCCCATGCCTTTTGCGTATTTAATGATATGCATGTATTCGTTATAGGAGTTAGGCGTTACATCCCTGATTACATAGATATATGCTCATTGTTTTGGCTTTACTGTTATTGAGTATGTTCTTCGTTGCTATTCCTTGTATTCCATCCCCTCTATATTTTTTATATGATGTTATGTATATCATGTTAATATACTATTCGTTGTTTGTATTTTTTGTATTTATATTTCGTTTATTTATAACAAGGGGGTATTTACTTTCTATCTTTGTTAATGGTCCCCAGACTAGCATAGCTATATGTTATACAACTTCAACAACATTGGAAGTTTTATTGTTGCTGGTTTACGATTACTCAGAACCGAACACCTACTTGGTTACTTTTCATAATAGCTACAATCTCTGATGGAAGCATCAATTAAATGCGGGGTAGTTTTTGTAGTGAGAGGCGTTTCAACAACAATACAGGGTGTTTTCAAATGACACTTTCGGGTCTCAGTGTCTGGGTATATATGGAACTGCATTGGAGTTAGAAGTCACTTGGAATCAGCTGTTCTGAATCTTTTAAACAATCGCTGCTTGATCTCTGCACCATCTTCAAAGGTATATGTAAATTTTTTGCTTTCATGATGTTTTTTTGTACCTGATATTTGTCTAAATTGTGGTACTTTTGACTGCTAAGCTACCCATAAGCAGCAAACTTAATCGTTAAAGTTTGATACAAAAATGTTTGACAGGTCTTGAGCTGGCATCAAAGTTTAGCCAAGATTAATTATGCTTTTAGTTTAATGGAATACAGTAAAAACCTGCATGCAAGAGCCTGTAATTTTGAAATAAACCTTGTCATGGTCTTGTGGGATGAGGTACTAACACTTATCAATGTCCTGGTTCGTGATAAAAGGTCCAGATGGCGGAAAAATGATGATTTAAAGCTTAGCTTTATGAGACTATAGTAGTATAGTTACCCACCTAAAATTTTGCGCTTAAAAACAGTTGTAAACCAGCCTATCACAAAAAACGCACGTACTATTATTGGAACATCCATGAAAGGGATTGATTGGCAAACAGACTAATTTTCCAGTCAGGACCGCTGAGAGAATTCGGAGGCCCCGGGGCAAAAGAGCAGGATAAGGCCCCCTGCGAGCAAAGCGAGCAGAAAATTTTTAGGGTCTAGAAATAATTTTGGAAAATTACTGCTGGTTTACTTTATGAGCCCCCCAGACCTTGAAGCATTGGGTCTTATGAGACCACTTGGAGCTTGTGGCCCTGGGGCAATTTACCCCCTGCCCCTTCTCGGCGGTGCTGTTACCAGTGGATAGAAAGTGAGCAATTTATAAGAGCCTAGCTAGAATATCAGGTGGAAAGCGTTCTAATTATTTGAAATCAAAACGTGCAATTTTAGACTATCAGTCTTAATGAATGAAAGTTCTTGTATGCTGGTTTTTACTGTATTGCTTAATAACTATCTATTTCTTGTATTTTGTGAGATCGTTCCTTTTCTTATAATAGTTATATTGACTAGAGGTAGCTTTTCAGTTGCTATGTGTTAATGTCCAGCTTCTTGCAACGTAAATGTAAAATAATTTTCATTTTATTTTTCATTTCATATATCCATATTTAAAGTTAGTATTTACAATAGTAACTTAATACTAATTTAAACCAACTATTTACAATACAAAACACCAAATAACTATATGCAAAGTATCATATACAAAACAACAAGTTAGCGGCAGATCCTGCAGGTGCATTCTTTTCCAGACCAATTCTTTATCTTATTTTTGAATGCTAGAAGAGTTGGTTCATTTTTGATACTTTCATCTAGGGTATTCCAGAGGAAACTCCCCCTAAAAGACAGTGATTCCAGCCCAAAGCTTGTAGTTTTTATTGTAGGTCATTTGCAAAGGTTTTTTGTCCTCAGATTATAGTCTACACACTTCTTGTCATGAAATTCCCATACAAGCGATGGACTAAGATGATTTATTTATTGACTTGTAAGTGTCTATCATTAGCCTTTGTATTAGCTAATGACGCTTCGTAAATTTTCTAATAATATGTAAATTCTCTCTTGATAGCTACCAATGATAATGTATGCATCCATTGCATTTCTGATCGCCTGCTTGCACCTTGCTGCGGCAAATTATCGAACTTGCTTGTGTGACATACGAGTTGAAGACGAAGCGAATGCACCAAAGTTGTTGGCTTGGTCACATCGACTCTATGGATGTGGT
>OLMO02000273.1:6349768-6365978 GCA_900291935.2 Cassiopea xamachana
CATTACCTATCTGTTAGGCTTCATTTTCTTTACCTATTTTTGTGATTGTGTTAAATGGCGGCCAGGGAAAAGGTGGGTGTTTTTGACTATCAGTCAAGGAAAGTCAGGGAATAGTCAGGTAATTTTGATTTACGTATTGGGTATGAACCCTGTACATGTGGAAGGCCGAAGTATTTAAAGGACTTAAATTATTAAAGAAAAATTCCCTATGGAGCTTCACAATATGAAAACTGTTGATAATTGCAAGAAATCAAAGATTATTTAGTCAGCATATCATTTTTATTAACTATTGGCTTGGTTGTTCGCAAGGTCGTTCCTCTAATTGTTATTAGTAGATGTGAACTGTACCACTTTGCATATTACTATAGCCAGTATTTATGCATTAACTGTCGATTAGGCTTCATTTTCTTTACCTATTTTTGTGAATGTGTTAAATAGCGGCCAGGGAAAAGGTGGGTGTTTTTGACTATCAGTCAAGGAAAAGTCAGGGAATAGTCAGGGAATTTGGATTTACGTGTTGGGTATGAATCCTGTACACGTGGAAGGCCGAAGTATTTAAAGGAAAAGGACTTATGTCATTAAAGGAAAATTCCTAAGGAACTTCTCAATATGGAAGCTGTTGATAATTGCAAGAAATCAAAGATTATGAACCCCGTTTCATTCATTTGCAGCCAAAAATTAGCATAGATACGTTTAAAAAGCTTCTTTCCTGCCTTAATTATGCTTTTGGTATTGCGTTCTGGTAGGAATTAATAGTAAAATTAAGAAGGCCGTTGTTATCTTGTATCTGTACCGCTTTTATGGCACTAGATTTGCGATTAACATTAAGGAACTTTTAAGGACGTTTTGTTTTACTATTACAATTTGATCGTTAGTGGTTCAAGAATAAAGAACTTTTGAAACTAGGCCTTGGGCTATGTTCTTTATAAAAAAACCGTCTACCTATGGGTGGCACAAAATGTAAAGGGCGTTTTCCTAAAATGAAAAAGGCGTGGTTCTAAAAATTTTCTGGGAGGCTGTATATTTTTGTAAGAAGTTTTGATGCACCGTTTTTATAGATTGAACCCCTGCCCTCAATAATTCCTAGTTGTGCGCCAGCACAGTGTCCTAGGTTGTAGACAAACAAGATGGAGGAATGCAATAGTCAACTCTTTGCAAATTTTCTTTGGTTAACAGTCAATACGCGTATATTTTATAAGAAACAAGTTGGCAAGCAACCTGGTAAAATTTAAGAAACTTTTACAACTACAAGAAAGAACAAAGGAACTTTAGACAAATAGCCCATTGAAATCGTTACCTGGTTCAACGTAAAGCTGTACCAAAACAATGTGAATATGACATTGGTTTAGAAATTAGCTCGTACTGACGTATTTTGTTTGTTATAAGACAAATGGTTTGCTACGTTCACGTTTTGCGTACGTTTTCACAGCAATTTGGTTCGCTAAATGAAGAATCTTTAAAGAAACTTTTAGAACTAAATGTGGCCAGAAATTAAGAAACTTATGGTACTACGCCTTGAGCTAGGTTTCTTATTAAAGAAATATTGTGTATACGTGCAGCTGAACAATAACCAACTGCTGGGAAGAAACACCCGATGATCCCTAGATGTAACTTTTGTAATAGGTTGCAAATTAAATGGGTAAAGAACTACTATTATTACTAAAACAACTACTACTACTACTTCAGCATATTTAAGTGAATATTTGTCATTTACAATAATTCCTTTTCGAAGACATTTTTCTCCACGGTTAATATTATTTGAAATTGCCTTGTTTTCTTTAATTTCATTATTAGAGATTGAAGAAAATCTCCCACTTAATCAGATTAGTCAATTTCAAGCAAATACATGATTCAGCAATTGGGGGGCTTCCTGAATAAATCCATGCTAAAAGGACTCAGCTCAGGGAAGAAGAGCCCAACAGTCTTGTTCACTCTCCGTGTGTGCCGTAGGCCACTTTCGATGTTATAAATTCGCACCAGTCTCATTAGGCCATGGTCTTCGTCAAACCTGGTGTACATGTACTGAGTTTTCACTGGTGACCCTGTGGTCCTGCCGCCAATTATTCGTTTCCATCTTTTGGTCTGAAAGCCAAGGATCTCCTCGTCTCCATCAGCATTGTAGTCCCATGGTATTTTGTATACAGGGAACTCAGTCAAGGACTTGTTTGTACATTTTAACTCGTTTGCGTTGTACTTGAAAAATAAAGGATTTATAAATAGCTGATTTATAAATATGACAGTGCATCATATGATCCATAGCGTAATGTATAATGTGATATAATACGATGTAATATAATGCAATGTAATACAATATAAGGTAATGTAATATAATATAATAAAATATAATATAATGTAGTGATGTATGATATGATATAATGCGATTTAATGTAATATAATATAATATAATATAATATAACATAATATAATATAACATAATATAACATAATATAATATAATGTAATAAATATAATGTAGTGATGAATAATATGATATAATGCGATGTAATATAATATAATATAATATAATATAATATAATATAATATAATATAATATAATATAATATAATATAATATAATATAATATAATATAATGTATTATAATATTAATATAATATAAGCTTAATATAATAAAATATAATATAATGTAATATAATATTAATATAATGTAGTGATGTATAATATGATATAATGCGATGTAATATAATATAATATAATGTAATGCAATATTAATATAATATAATATAATATAATATAATATAATATAATGTAATATAATATTAATATAATGTAGTGATGTATAATATGATATAATGCGATGTAATATAATGTGATATAATATAACGTAATCTAATATAATAGAATGCAACATGATGTAATATATTTTGATATAATATGACATAATAGAATTCAATGTGGCATAATGTAATATAATATAATATAATGTAATATAATGCAATAGAATGTAACATAACTTTCTTGTTCGCTACTGTTGCACTTGCTTTATTTCTTGAAGTTCAGAAACATTTAGGAAGTTTGTAGAAGAATTCTTGTCCGAAGTTATACAAAGCTGTTAACGTTCCTTGTACTTTTTCTCTAATATAAGACTTCTATTGATAGCAGTATCACTGATACCGTAAATCCTCGAATTAGCCCCCTGGGGGCTTATTTATTCTTTGGATTTTTGCATAGGGACTTAATTGAAGGGAGGATTATTAGACGGGGGACGCTTAAAAACTTTCCTAGTAGTTGGTCATATTCTAGGTGAAATTTGTCTTCTAGTGAACTATTTCTTCGATACTACACATGCAAGCAATAGGGTATTTTTTTATGGACAAGCACATTTTCGTTAAATAATGACTGCATTTTCTTTCCTAGCACTGTAAAGTGCTAACAGACACTCAAATAGGTACAGTCACCTGCTTGGCTTGGGGCTTATTTGAGGGGGCTTATTAACAATTTGTAGCTCAAGGGTGGGAGTTTATTCGGAGTGGGGACTTATTCGAGGGCGGCTAATTTGAGGATTTACGGTATTGAATTGAATTTAATTGAGTTGAATTGAACATTTGAAAATGTGACATGGCGCATTCGCATGAGAAGAGACGAGTTTGAGATGAGAATGAAGCATTGAGAAGACGAGAAACACGTGAGAACAGAGAGAAGACTTTCAGAGATAAAACACCAATTAATATTGGACATTTGTGCTTCGAGGAAGCGTTTGATTTGTCGACAATTTAGTTATTACTTATTATTTGTTGCTGTAATTCGCTTTTTCCTTGATATATTTACATTCAAAAATTCAGCGCGCGGAATTATTCAACGAACTCTCAACTCTTCAAGACACCCAAAATAAATCGATAACCTTGGCGAGACATAAGCAATGTTTTCCGAACACGGTACTTAAAATGTTAATCCTGTATAAATATGTTTATTTCTATTTATTATTTCTTTATTATTACTTGTTACTAACTTCAACAACTAGGCTCTTAGTTATACTTCTTTTCAAAGAAACAAGTATACCTGTGTCCAATTTCCGTTGCCATTTGGCACAATCAACAAGCGTCTGCTTCTGCTGTTTTCCCAATCTGTGAACGACAATCGGCTTTGCGTTCCGGAATAATGATGATACCATAGGCCTTGGATGTTCCTTACAAACGTGCCAGGTGGAGCTACGTCCTTTATGATGCCATGGTAGCGGAGAGTGAACGAATAACCGAAAATTGGAGGTTGAACGTAGTTTGAACATGGATCAATATCTGTTGGACATTTAGGCCCAACATGACAGGAACATCTATTTAGCAAATAAATTCAAAATAATAAGCCTGTTATCTATATCTATACCGTCTCAAAAGAGTCTTTTGTTTTCAGAATAAATTCTGCCTGCTCAAGGCATACATAGTCACCTCTTCGTACCTGCATAAACGTGTATTTTCTTACATTTAAACCCATCTAAACCAGTCAAATGCTGGAAACGAAAAGCAGATTTTGGTTGAGCAATCAATGGAAGACTACAAACAGCACACCTAAATTGAATCATTAGAAGAACTGCCCTATAGGATTCATAGGCTTGTATAGTTCTGGATTCTTTCTCAACAATTAGCAGTTGATATCCAACCAGTCAACAGACTTCATTGATTTGTAGTTATTGATACCTAATACCATCGTCTGTAGTAGTTGATCAGTTAGCCACATATACCCTTAGATACCCCAGCTGTACCCCTTCCATACATTGCGGGGTTTAGAATATGTGAAATTTCCTTTCTTCGGTTCCTTCCCGTTTGATGATATAAATGTAGGCCCAGAGAGTGATCTAGCACGAACCTATGCGGCCCCTTCCTGTCTAAGTTATTCTTGTATGTTGGAGGAATATTCGGCATTAATGTTGTTCAGACGTACATTATTGCCCATGAAATTTATGCACTGTTGCTCACCTTTTGCAATCTGTGCAGTTGACTAGTGTGTCTTTAAGTTGAGCTGTCCCATTTGTTACTACAACCTCACAAATATGGTAGCCGGACAGGTCGTCTGTGCAATATCGCCCAGGAGGACCCTCATTGCAGTTGAAGCTTTGCACAGTGATCAAGCAAAGGCTTATCAGAGCCAGAATATGCACTGCGATCAACTTTAGAAGAGTCATTTTACTGCTACGGTCGTTCCTTACACTTACGATTCAGCATCTGATACTATATGTGCTAGTGAGTCATTTTCAATGCATACAAAGAAACAATTTAACGACTCTATTTACAAATTATTGATGCTGTAATTACCAGCCAAAAGCAATTGATTCTGGCAGTGAACAATCAGTATCAGCGCAAACTATCATTACCGACACGAGGCATCCATATTGCTACGCTAATTCAATAGCGCACCAAGAGATGAAGCTTTTGGAATTCCAATACACAATATCATTCTATGTTTTTATTGTAAGGTGTAAGGTACTTAACTTAAGGCCTAGTAGCTACGTTCCTTATCTTCATTTTCAACCTGATTCCAGTTGTGGAGATTTCCTTAGATTTCAAGCTATTCTGTTGTTCAAGCATACCCATCATTGATGGGTACGCTTATATTATACCATGATATTATATCAAACTACAAGCAGTTGTTGTTGGTATTACCACCAATATCTAGCTTCGAAATTCTGAAAATTCCTGACAATTTTCATGTACTGCAATAAACTCTTAAATTTAATGAGTCTTTAGAACTAGGCTTCTTGTAATTTATTTCTGTCTAAAATTCCGTATTTTCTACTGTCTTCTAAGACCATTGTTTTCACAATTTTTCGTGCAAACATTCGTAATGATATTCCTTTGGCAAAACGAATTGCTTTAATAGTTATTGTTTCCCATGTGAGTTTTGCATTTTCTGTTGTGAAAGAACCAATATAAATATTGCACTATCAATAAAGTCTTTGTTCTCAGCTCCACTTTCAAGGGCGTCGAAACGCCTTTAAAGGTGTATTGGCCATGTAACCAAGAGCTCGAAATTCTGCTTATTTCTGTTGGCTACAGCATCACTTTCAAAGCTTTTTTTTTATCATTGAAACAAACACAATTTTAAATTTGCAATTTTATATGCCGTTCATAGCAGATAAAGTCATCTGGTTCTGGCTACGAACGGCATTTATAATTCTTTTAAACATACCTTAACACACAAAAACAACAACAACAAAGCTATCTGTGTACCACGGCATCGTCTCATTAACCAGGCCCCGGACATGCACTAGCCTGGTTGCAAATGATTAAGAAGAAAGGCACTGATAAAAGACCGCATTGCTAGTGCCAAATGATTGTTTGAGTTCGAACTAATAGGGAAGTCGCTAATATTTTGAAGGAACTTAGTTAAGCCTATTTGTAGCTTTAATGTAAGCTACATTAAAGCTGCAAATAGTCTTAACTAAGCTTTTGCACTTTCAAAGCTTTTGGAATATGAGCAAGTGGAATATGGTCTTTTAAGGTACCTTTTTTTCAAGAAAGTGCACAGAGGCCAACGCCCTCAACCCCCCACACCCCATTTTCGATGTCCCTGACTTTTACGATGCATTAACTGGACATTATATGTTGAAAGAATGTGCTTCGCAGAGACACACAATTATATTAAGTTTGAATCTTCGAATGAAAGGGAGGGAATGTTATGGATGAAATATAGGGAGATGAAGTCTCATCGTATCCCCATATGTTTGCAAGTATCTTTGATTCGTATGACCCAGCTTCTGTATTTCACTGGTAGCTGGGCCAGCTACATACGGCAGTGAAACTGTATTTTTGACATTATGGAGGCAGTAACTATGAAGTATTATCAAGCAGTGAGACAATTTTTTAACGTACGAATAATTTCGAATAATTATAAATAATTACGAATAACAACTGATGGTTATAATTATGCAGATAGTGAAAAGAATAAAGAAAAATATACAAAATATCCAGAATGATACCCTGCAGCAGGCGTCTCCAAACTACGGCCGGCGGGCTGGATGTGGCCCTCAAGAACTTTTCATTTGGCCCGCTGAGACTTTTGTCTACGGAATAATGAAGGACAATTTTCTTGTGTCCTGCCTAAAGGTAGATTCACACATATTGCGGTATGATGCGGCGCGGCATGAGGCGGTGCGGCAAGATGCGGCAGAAACGCATGGCTGTTGTTCACACATGCAGCGTAGTGTCTCCCGCTGTAAGCGAGGCAACACAGCTTCGAGTCATCTGGTAACTTCACAGGTGTTCACGCTTCGCAATATTGCTGAAGACGGAAAATGCTACTTGTTTGCTTTGGATAAGAAATCGTTTGGCAATCCTGAGGCTAACTAGACTTGTCAATGAAGGTTTCAGATAAAGCATTCAAAAATGCGTGGCTGATGACGTTGGAAAAAAACGCTTACCATATATGGTTCGCGGCAACTGGGCGGCAAGAAAAACACGACAAGTGTGAATCTACCTTAAATCAACCGCTTGCGTGAAAGGTTATGTTAAATAGTAACTGAATAAAGTAGTGATAAATGAATGATTTAAGACAGCATCCCTGTTTTTTTTAATTTTCATTTGGACTTCGATTATATTCTCGGCCCCCCTCCACCTGCTGTTTAATAGCTCATGCGGCCCTCAGACCAAAGAGTTTGGGGATCTCTGCCCTGCAGTATGTAAGGTTCTCCCTAGAGAAAATCTGTTTGTGTATTTTGCCTGGAAGTTATCCAACAAGTATGGTTTAAAGAGGATCGTGAAGGTATTAGAATTAGACAACATTTTACTGAATTGTATGATAACATCCCTTTTAAGTATGACTTTGCAACCCAGTCCAATACTCTTCCTCCTGCTGCAAATTTGTGCTTTCTCAGCCACATCATCTCCTGCACATGCTCTTTGGTTCACAAATCATACTCAATGCTTTAAGTTCAATATGTACAAAATGTCATCTCTGCTGAGTTTGAGAAGGCTTAACTACCAAACGGCTGATAGCAGCAACATAACAGACAAAAGTAGGAACGCAGTTGTGTAGAGAATCATAAATAATCGATTGAGGACATGGGCAATTTTATTCCATTCATCTTTTCTACCATCCAGAGTGGCTTGAAGTCGCACACTGTTCTTGATAACGCTGTTCGATCTTCGCTCCTCCTTCGTCATTTCACGCTTTTTTGGTGCTGCAAAATGATAAGTTCAAAGTTAGATTCTCTGCGGAGGAGAAGCATTCGTTGTCATTGTTTTTCTATCTCTCTTAACATGATGTTTATGCTACATTTTATTTCTGAAGCAGATAGAGTTGGCCTAAGTTGGGGTTCTTTATTTTTGGTTACGTTTGGCCATTGCACTATGGCTTGGCACTGTGGTGTGCTTATTGGGGGGCGTGGTGGGGGGCGTCATGCTTCTAACATGTTTAAAAGTGCAAGAAAGTTGGTCAAAAAGTCGACCGTACTGCAAAGGAGTTGGCCACAGCGTTTTCCGTGACCTTTTATTTTATTAACAGTTCCTCAAATGGTCAAAACGCCCCCTAACGGAATGTGTCTTGGCACATCTCTGTCTTGGCTATGTTAATCTGTGTTTCACAACGTTTGCCTGTTTACCTGAAAGTTTTTCATTACGGGACCTTCTATAATGATCATAAAGGAAGGAAATTTGATATCTTGAGTTGAGAGGAATGGTGGGTACTTACAAGAGCCTAACAGCTGACAGATGATTTAATTTACCCTTAAGCGTAGGGGAGAGGGTGGCAGGAACCCTCCCCTACGCTCAAGCCCCCTGCAGTTGGACAGAAATCCGTTTCATTCGGGCAACTATTCTAAAAGAACGATAGGGAATTTTCTGACTGCTCTCCGGTCCTCATTGGTCGTTTGGGCAGGAAGTTTACAGCCAGTCCCTAAATCTGAAGTTCTACGCCCATTAATTTACCTACCATGTAGAGTGGTAGGGCAACTCTAATTTTGGAGCTTTTGATTTACTGCCTTCCCCTCTCGTAAACGTCCGTAGCATAGCTTTTCATATGAGTTAAACAAACCCGTGAAGTGTCAAAGTACCCTCCCTCCTTCTTGAGGTGAAGAGTACCTTACTTTGGCATTGCAATTGGACAGAAATCCGTTTCATTCGTTTTCATGCATATGACAATGCATCTTATTTCATTATATCAAAAATTAAGAAACTTAGTTCAATTATTTAAGCAGGGAATAGGAAATTTTCCTGTGAATTACCCTTTCTTGCCTGATCCTGTATATGTTCAACGTTGAACTCATCGTCACTGTTGTTTTCACTGTTAGTGTTCTCTTTCATGAAGAGTAGGCTTGCTATCCAATCAAGAACGAGTACCTAGAATGTAAAGCATAGCTGCAATGAAGAATGATTAGCATGTGAAATACACACTAGTTAGATTGCATATTTGAAGATAACTTCAGCTTTGAACACTAAGCATGGCAAAGTACCAGACATTTGCTTATGGGAGGGGGATACTCACGCCTCCCAATTTGTATGAAACTACAAAGTAGTAGGCCGTAATGCAGGGGATTTGACATCCTGGTGGTCATAGAATTTCCTTAAGCATTGTTGTGTTGCTGTTGTTTATTTTATTTTACGTAGGCTGTTATACCTAGCTTTTTCAGCTAATTAAAGCCTACTATGCATGCCGAATCCATGCATGGGACCCCTAGTTTGACGTCCCTTCCGAAGGACGGCGGAGTGAGATGTTTTAGTTGTTCATCTATAAGGTCGCCCATCCAGTTTCTGACCGTACACAGCAATGCTTAACTTCAGTTAAGCTAATGGAACTGGCTGCACCCGATTGGCCACTCACCCCGCTTTGTCATAGTTGGTTGAATTTTGTAAGATTCCCAAAGACATTTGCCTAGACACATCTCTACAAAGCACTTGCTTTCTTTACCATAATATAGACATTGGATAGGGGGCATGGGGGCTACAGCCCCCTAGCATAACACCCCCTTGTAAATTTTGTCGGAATTTTTAATGTCAAATAGACAGTAAAAGCAGCCACAGTTCCGATTTTGGGAAATTGCACCGGAAAATCATCGAATTGTGTCTGCCTTTAGCCAATCGAAAGCTCCCACTGCACTTTCAAACATAGGCCTTTGTCGAAACTTCCCTTCTAAAGTGTCTTTTTCTGTTCCAGATTGCTTTGAAAATAACCGTAGGTGTATCCTAGCGTAGCATTTCTTACCGAATATGGCAACATAACGGTAATCAGTCGTAAGATTTGCGTAAAGCAAGCCAACTCGTTTACTGCATAGGAATTTTAAATAAATATTGTATATACCCTTATCCAGTTAGGTGCATCGCCTTCAAGTGGATTGCTGAAATGACACTTTAACACAATGCATGTCATGTAATAAGCGAATGCGCTGAGCACCGTTGTTGCTGTGTAATACTTTGCAGCTATCGGTATCGTTTCTGCGATTGCTGGAAGATTTTCGGCCATCAGCAGGAAGAAGAAACTCAGAGCAATCAGCAACGTTAGACCTGTTTGAGAAAGAAAGCTTCATGTCAAGGTATTTAAAACATTTTTATCGTATTTCAAGTACCTTTATAATCTAGAGATCTACGCTTACGGCAAGCGCAGCATCAAATATTATTAGCCGTTGTTGGACGTCATTGTACGTTTTTAGATGTTGTTAGACGTTTTTAGACAGTGGGTAAACTGTTTGAAGTTTAAGAGGGAGGCCAAAATGTTGATCACTATTTCGCCGGAGGTTGATTTTGGAGAGTAAGACAACTATCTGTCGATGCTTTTGTATCATCATTGAGGTACGTCTGGATAGAAAACTACCAATTTAGTGGGCAAGATATCAATGTAAACCCTGCATAATTAATAGAGAGGTCATAACATGTCGCCAGTTTTTCCGCAACCACCTTTGAGACTGAATGTAGCAAGTGCTGTATGTTGCAATGTATTTCTGTCCCGCGTTATATAAATAGATGGCCACCACTGACATTAGTGATTCTTCGAATTAGAGTCACGTGTATCGATTCTTCGATGCACACATTTTTACAAGGATACCCAATTTTTTGCTGAGCCTCAATTTTCTTAAATTTTCTTGATTTTGAGACCTAGATTATTTTTAAATTACTCTTAAGTATCAAAGTTGTAACATCATCTGAAACTCAAAAGGATTTATTCAAATCTTTGTTGATGTCTTCCTTCATCATAAAGCAAATCTGAAGTGGAACAGAACAATAAATATTGTACTGATAGTGCAAAAGTTTGTCGACAAGCAGTACTATAACTCAAATATAAAAAATTCTAAGTATTGATGAAACGTGAGTCTTGCGTTGTTGTTAAATTATTCTCAAATTTCAGCAATTCTGAGTCTGAATATTCTTATAAGCATTATTCTTGAAAAGTATTATTCTTCTGATAAAAAATTTATATACGTTTTTTTTATAAGAAAAAAGTTTATAAGAAAATGAGGCTCAAATCATCAAAATCTTAAGAAAGTCGTAAGAAAATCACGAGGCTCAATTTCCAAAATTAAGTGTTTTTATAGGCCAAAAATCGGCATTTCGTCGTTATTGCATTCAAAATGTTAAAGATGGAATTCAAATTCAAGTATACAATATTATTAACGAAAATGTAAACCACTCTAGCCAGTTTATTTCAGTAAAAGTTAAGAAAAATTTAAGAAAATCTCAGGCTCAATTGCGGGAAATGTTCAGAAAATTGAGGCTCAGGCAAAATAATGATTTTCTTATAAAAAAAAGACGTGTACTTGAATCATGGTCGCATGAAATATTTGATTCCTTGTTACACGTACCTACTGTCATTCTTTCATTCATGTTTACAGGTAGTATGAAGACTATGATTGTCATAAGCCCAATCATCCCACATGGTATGAGATAATACATTGAATGATACAATGCCATACGCTTCAGATAGAATGATATCACAACACTATCCCACACTGTCGATCCTTCGTATGCTAAAAGGTTTATGGTGCTTGACTGTAGTTTCCATTCTCCATTGGGTATGTAGTACTTCAGGTTTATTGTCTTGTCCTAAAACGAGATATGTAGCTTGCAATACTTCTGCAACTCAAACAGAGAGAGTTAATGCGATTGACAAAATGATGCTGGGGATTTTTGCTTCATCAACGATCGTAATGAGAGTGGCTTGCAAGGGACCTGCAATTGCCATACAGTAGTCCTACAATGGTCTTACATTGGTACTGCCATGGTCCTACAATGGTCTTGCAGTGGTCCTACAATGGTCTAACAGTGGTCCCATACTAGTCTTACATTGGTCCTACAATGGTCTGCAATTACCCTGCCATGGTCCCACAATGGTCTTACAATGGTCCTAGAATGGTTTAACAGTGGTCCCACACTAGTCTTGCATTGGTCCTACAATGGTCTGCAATGACGCTGCCATGGTCCTGCCGTGATGCTAGGATGGTCTTGCAGTGGTCCTACAATGGTCCTGCAAAGGTCCTACAGTTGTCCTACAATGGTCCTACAATAGTCTCTCATTGGTCTTGCAGTGATCGTGCAATGGTACCAATAAATATAAATGCTGATTCTGGCAACCAGGAAATCTTTACAATGCACTTCTCATAATGAGATAAGATCTGTCAAGGCCATTAGCTTACTAAACCAGTCCCCTCTACTAGCTCTGTTACAGATAAAGCGCCTTCTTACAGCTAAGGCTCTTTGTTACAAGTAAGATTCCTTTTAGGGCGTGCTTTTGGACCTTGATCATAAGGTAATCGTGTAGTCATATTAATATATTACCTTCCTTGTGGACTATTCAAGGTTGACACAAAGCTATTTGAGTGTAAGTATGCTTCAACAAATTTATTTTCGCTAGGTGTAACACATTAAAGAGGAAGTACCGTAAATCCTCTAATGAGCCCCCCAGGGGTTTATTTGCAAAATTTACTTGTTAGGGGGGCTTATTCGAAGGGAGGGCTTATTCGAGGGGGGCTTATTTCAGACTTTGGCATTTGCGCAAAAGTTCACAGAAAAACGACATACTTTTCTTAACCAACTAAATTAAAAAGTCACAAAAAGGCTATTTCACAAACGACATTTAATAATCAATAACGATTTTTCTCGTTATCATCACGGAAGTCACGTTTCCTTCTGCTTTTTGTCTCCAGTGAAGGGTAGTAATACTGCATTGCTATTATTGTGCAATTATGCTTCCCTTGAATAAGGCCCCATTAGGGCTTGTTTGTGGGGGGGCGCTTATTTGCAAAAATGAATTTCTTGGTGGGGGCTTATTCGAGGGGGGCTTATTCAGAGATGGGGGCTTATTGGAGGACTTACGGTAACTGGGAAATCTATCTGGATTAATGAGTTCTGACCTATAATGTCTTCACATAATTAGCATAAATTAATATGACGCAATCACGCTGTAAAAATAGAGGATATAGACTACTTGATGGAGAGAGAGAGAGAGAGAGAGAGAGAGAGAGAGAGAGAGAGAGAGAAAGAGAGAGAGAAAGGCAGTGTTCTTGTTATGAGAGATATTACGCTTGTGTGCTGATAATAAGAGTGTTTCTATGAGTCTTATCTACGAAGATATATTAGAACACAATATGACCTTGAGTAGCAGTTTTAGTTTGGAGCTTGCGTAGACCCAACTGCCAAGTCTTATGCTGCAATTTTGATAATCAAACGGGTATTTATCAATGATCATTGCACAGTTAGTTTTGAATACTGCTGGATAGTCCAACGTAACGATCCCATTGCTGTTTATTACTGCATTTATGCGTCTCCGCCCAGCACCAAATCGACCATCAGCGCTGTGAAGTGGAGCGAGATAGAGTCAGACAACCAGTTTTTCTATATTCTTTAAAGCAAGAAATATTCTTACGAGGATGCAGTTAGATAATGATGATGATATCAATGCGTATTATGTTTGCAGTTGGATAGGAAACAACGTAAAGTATATACTAGTAAAAGCCGACTAGCACAAATTGCCATATTTCTTCGATTAGAATAGCAGCGGCCTATATTTTATTTGGAACGTTTTGCTGCTGCTTGTAATAGTTAAAATACTGTAAATAGTTGGTTGGTACTGTTGGAAGTGATTTGTTACGACACATTATTATGTAAATGAACTAGACTTCTATTGTTCTGTTTTGGGATTACCCTTTGTAGTTGTGTTGCTATTGCCAACGTTTTAACTTTGCTTAGTCAATATGTTATCGCTGTGTTTACTTTAGGCCAGATTTTACTTTAATATTCGTTAGCGTTTTGATATTTAATCAACAGGTACTACAGAACTTTATGACAACACGAAAAAGTATTCTGGATTTGCAATAAAGTATTGTCCTATGGCCAACTCACAATTAATTTTAGACTTGCTGTCTTTACATATACGAGGTGGCTGCTCTCTTGCGGCATAACTTTTCTTCCTGATGCTGCAAGTTATGCCGCAAGAGAGCAGCCACCTCGTATATTTAAAGACAACAAGTCTAAAATTAACTGTGAGTCAGCCATAGGACAATACCTTATTGCAAATCTAGAATGCGCCAATACATATAAAGACGAACATTTTCGGATCATTGGGCAAGCAAGATAGTCTTTTCATATAAGTGTTTTGGAATCTGTTTACATCAAGACTCAAAACCCAGTCTTGTGTAGACAGAAAGAGTTCGTTTTCTCATTGGGACTCTTCAAGTAAACAATTATTAGTAGGTCCTAATTGGTCACACTTGGAGCCAATTAGACGCATCCTATCACATGCAACCGCATCTGGATATATACTTTTGTTAACCGTTAGGTCACTATCCGACGTTTTCAGACCCTGATAGTGTCGGACGAAAAAAGCTTTTAGTGTGTGAAAAGAAGGTTACCGCTTTTTCATGCTGTGTTAAAGTACTGTATACTACAGTCTTTCTTTCCGCTTCTTTTCAAACTGCATATCTATGCAATCAATTACAAGTTTTGAGAGTGCTTGCATATAATCAAAGACTGCTCTTTTTTCTTCTAAGTCGTTAATTGTTGCGGCTGATAATCAGGAGCGGCGTATAATCAAAGAAGTACGGTTATTACAGCAAAACTGTGCACCATGGGGATCGATGCAGATGGATTTACATAAATAAGTAAAAGTAGAGTACACTTTTTTATAAGAAACATGTCTATAAGAAACACGATACTGATATTAGGCAAAAATTAGAAAACATTTAAGAAACACAAGAAGGCTGAATTTCAGCAAAAGCTTGATAAAACTGTTTTTTCAAGAGAATTATTGATCAAACTAGAAATAAAATAGAAGAAACACCCATTACATGCATTAAAAAACCTGAAAATCCTGAAAACCTGAGTTTCAAAAAATAGCTTGCAAAAACTGTTTTTACTAGTAAAGTTTTATCAAACTAGCAAGAAATTAGAATGAACATCCATTACATGCCTCACTAAACCTGAGCATCCTTTTTCTTGCATCACAATTGCCTAATCTGGGTTGTTATTGTCATTGGAAGTTTTTAAATTTAAGAAACGTTTAGGGCTCGATTTGAGTAAATATTATGAAACATCTAAGCTGAAAGCAAAAATTATATTTCTTATGAAAACGTGTATTGGACGTTGTGAGTGAGAGTGGCAAAAGTACTCAAATATGCTGTTTTTATCATTTTCCCAATACTTCGTGCTGTATTCTGAGTTCGTGGTGTAGAAGAAGTTAGAAGACAAATTCACAGGATACAAAATACTCAGAAAGGATCAGTTGATTACTTTTTCAGCTTATCAGCATTAAGGTAACTGTTGCTCTGCTAAAAGCCATTGAACAGTCGATTATTTTTCTGTTAATATATATAGTCCAAGTTATTTGCTGGAATTCATCATTAATATTCAGAGTAGGAGACACTTACTTGCTGTATAAAAATATATCAGGGATCCAAATTAATTTTGGTGAAAGACTGACGACTTTTATCCCGTTGTATTTCGTTTCATTCCATTTTAATTGATAATCATACCAACTCTATGATCCAATGTAGAATTTATCAAGATTTTGGAATAATTCATTAATTGTATGTATGATATCTATGTTGTGAAACTAGTCTTATAGGCGCGGGAGAGAAGAGACTAGAGAAACAGAAAATAAAACTACGGAATTGCAACTATTAGTTTCACGATTTCTCGATCATCAGGTAATTATCTATCTATCTACCTACCTATCTATCTACCTACCTATCTATCTATCTATCTATCTATCTGTCTGTCTGTCTATCTATCTATCTATCTATCTATCTATCTATCTATCTATCTATCTATCTATCTATCTAT
>OLMO02000273.1:6366078-6382365 GCA_900291935.2 Cassiopea xamachana
CGTAAGAGCACAATTACTTCTGTTTAAGAAAAAAGGTTAAATGAATATTCAAGTGCATGTGATATGCTTGTTTCAAATGTACCAAAAACATTCTTAAGATGTTGAAATTGAAACAAAAAAGGCAAATGTGAAACACAAAGTGGCTTCCAAAAATTTTTGTTAAATTATCGTTGCTATATGTAAAAAAGGTTGGCCCCCACCACTTTTACAATAGAAAATCTGGCCCCCGTCGCAAAAAGTTTGGACACCCCTGGTCTAGCATAATTGATATTGAAAATCGTCGTCAGCGACAAATATCTTTTATACGTGTTTCCCGCACACAGTAAGTTTCGCCGCCAGCGACAAAAATCTTCGTCCTCAGTGACTAAAATCGTACTGTGTGCGCTAGACTTAAAGGACATATGATTTCTCACGTTAATTACTGGCTGCTTTCTCCTTCTCAACACTATAAAGCACTAATAGAATCTCAAATAGGTACAGTTACACACTCAGGTAGGGGTTATTCAAGGGGGGTGGCTTATTTACAATTTTTGGCTCTAGGGTGGGACTTATTCTAGGGGGGCCAATTTGAGGATTTACGGTACCCCTCCCTTTTCATTGTGGAGTAGGGTGTTCAGCTCTATCCATGCTCCCATTTTCTTCCCAGTACTCCCACTTTACCCTTGTCACTTATAAGAGTGGGCTACATGGAATCCTAAGTGCATCCTAAGCTCACGCCGGGTTTTCCATAGCCGTGCATACCCTTCTGCTCTTACTGCTTGTAAATAACAATGGGTGAGCATTCTTACTCTGTTCAACAAAGGAACTTTCGCAAGGTGGACAAACGTTTTACTACTGGGTATTTGTTCACTTTTTAGCAGGGGTGGCTGCCAGTGAGAAGCTAAGAGCCACATTCTTTACTATGAACTGCAAAGAGCCATCAAGCTAATAGGGACACATGAGCATCACCACCTATATTTCCTCTCACACAAAGTGATTGTAATCTTATTGAACACAAGTGAAGTAAGCATGTATAAAAAACGCAGACTTTAATATAAGTGTAAGAGCCGCATGAAACCAAGCAGAGAGCCGTGTCTGGCTACCTTTGTTGTAAAGCATTTCCTTCACATTTTGAAAAGATTCAGTTTCATAAAGAAATGTGTATTAATGATTATTTCTGTTCCTTTTCATAGAGACTTAAAATTTCCTTGTAGCACAGTATAGCGAAAGCACTATAACAGGTAGGATATGTGTCTGCAATGAGTACTGTTGTCAGATTTTATGGTATGCAATGTTCCCTTATTGATTTATGCTTGTGCTACAGAAGATAGCGTAGAATAACTTGATAGAACATAATTCATTCTTGGAGACAATTTATTAAAAATTGGCTTGTAGACAGTTATTGTCAATAGGATAGAAGAGAGTTGTGAGAAGCATACAAACCTCCAGGAATAAAAAGGAATTTCAGGATTACTGCTTTGAAGTTCATTGTATGATTCAGCAATAGCCACAGGCTAAGCTTATAAGATGATCATCCTTGCTTATTTTATCTGCGAAGAAAACAAATTGAATAAGAATCAGTGATTTTGTTTTAACAAAGCAGAAGCTGCTTACGTAGTGATGGTTGTCGAAAAAATACAGAGATATTCACTCCTCCCTTTGCATATTGCTGTTTACTTCGTTGCTTTATACTCAGGAGTAGGTTTGAATAGGATTTATGCAAGTTCAGCTTTCATATATGAGATGATGTCAAACAATGCATGAAATTAGCTTTGAAATTTCGATATCACATAGTGTGAAATAGGCCCTCATTACATTTTATAGTTTCTTTGTTATCAGTTTGATTTTATCTTCTTTGCATCAATTGGCTTGCTTTTTCGGCTTATGCTTCAATTGTTTTTTTTCATTTCAATAATCCCTTTTTTCTTTCCTACCAATTCCCAATCGATATGCGTTGTCTTGCTAAGTATGCTAATGAGATTGTAGTCTTCTTGAGATGCGATGTAGATATGGTGAGTTGTTATAAGAAGGTAAACAGATTTCTACTTACCTCAGTTTGTTTTGCTTTGCAGAGACACTGCGATGATAGATCCAAAAGAGTAAATTCGTTGCCAAGGATGAACCAAACCAGTACGTCAGATCGTTGCATTCCGTATTATCATGTTAATTCTTCTACAATAAAATATTTATTTTGTATTCTTGATTTCAAAGGCTTTTCCGCGATGCCATAGCTACAGCACTGGTGGCCAGTAAGACATTAAGTACCTGCCTTGAGCAATTAAATCGAACCGAATGTTATTAGGAAAGGCATCATTTTAGGATGTGATCAACATGGCTGATACTCACATACTCTGGCTGTTACTAGCTGCAATTATCACGCAAGGTAAGAGGCTTATGCATGTGTTATGCACCTGTAGCTTAGATCATCTCATAGATCATCAAACATATTATCAGCTCAATACCCGGCGCTTGCAAAATGCTCTCCAATCTAAGCTCATTTAGACACCAAAATCACAGGAGCTGCTTTAAATTGAATTAAATACCATGACAGGTAGAGTTTCGAACGCAGTATAGCCTGAGTATTCTAATAATCTGAGACTTGAAGTGTTAGTTTGAGATGTTCATACGTCCATTTTTTAGAACTCAAGAGTTTCTTACAAAGTTCTGTGTTAAGCCATGTTGATTTATTAAATGTACTCATTGTTTGATGTTTACTTATAATTTCAGTATCTACTCCTATTCTCTTGATTGAGGGTATTTTTCAATTTTAAGTACCAAAAAGCATGGGAATCTTCTCATGCAGCTTATTATCTACACTGCTAATGCTATAGCTTCTGCCTACTTGATAAGGATGTTTATGTATGACAGATTAATATATATATATATATATATATATATATATATATATATATATATATATATATATATATATATATATATATATATATATATATATATATATATATATATATATATATATATATATATATATATATATATATATATATATATATATATATATATTATGCATATCTATATAAATATATATATATATATATATATATACATATAAATACATATATACATATATGCATATCTATATATTATAGTTATTATTTCATGTATAAATATAAATATATATATATATATATATATATATATATATATATCTGAATTATATTCCTTATGTCCTCTATAACTGAGAGTGCTTAATACATTTCGTAGAGCGTAATATAGTTAGATTAACGCAGCGAGAAATCGTGAAACCAATAGTTGCAATTCCGCAGTTTTATTTTCTGTGCCAATCTACCTATAAATATATATATATATATATATATATACATATATATATATATATATATATATATATATATATATATATATATATATATATATATATATATATATATATATATATATATATATATATATATATATATATATATATATATATATATATATATATATATATATATATATATATATATATATATATATATATATATTTATGTGCATATCTATATATAAGGTTTTCTGAAGGCAATATGCCGAAATAGAATAAACATTGCCCTGATCGTGGTGAAGGCCCTAGCTAAGAATGATCTTAGAAAACACTGATTACTCTATTGCGTCTCTGTGGCGCAGTAGGCTAGTCAGTGATTCTCTGACCATTCCACTAGGGTTGGAATCCTCACCTGAGCATACAATTTGCAAGTGTGGTAGCACACTTACGAGAAGTATGGATTCTCGGTCAGCCATTGCCTTAATGAAATTTTATATATATATATAAAATATATTTATTCACAGTATCGATCATATAGGTATTTTTTGTTTATCCCAGTACGTTGGAGTAGCTGTTCATCATCAAGTGAAGATAGGCTTGCAGCGTTTCTTCTTAATTCTTCACGATACAGCCCCGAAGTCAGGCCAGTTAGAAAGTATGAAGACAAACTGATCGTTCGTCACGGCCTTGCACTTGCGCAGCTCATCAAACTGGTAAGAGTTCTTGCAAGAGACCATAGTGAGGCTTACAGTCAAAATAATAAATGACAGTTTGGGTCTACTGTCAGCTTGAGAAGAAGCTTCTTTCAGTTCATAGTTTTAATACAAACAACCACAGCATTTGCGTCTCCATTGAGTCTAATTGTGTGAAGATTAGATCGCACTCTGATATTTGAGGATTTTCGGTATTAGCTTGAAAAGCACAAACAAAACCCCTTTTACACGTTTTTTTTATAAGAAACATGTCTATATGGAACATGAGGCTGAAATAAAGCAAAAAATTAACAAGGATTTAAGAACTGAGTTTCAAATAATAACTTGCAAAATTATTTCTACTATGAAATTTTGATCAAACTAGCAAGAAAATAGAATGAACATCCATCACCTGACACACAAAATCTGAGCATTTACTTTCTTGCATCACAATTGCCTAATCTGTGTTGTTATTGTTATTGGAAGTCTTTAAATTTAAGAAACATTTAAGGCTGGATTTGACGAAATATTGAGAAGAATCCAGGCTGAAACCAGAGAGTTTGTTTCTTTTAAAAAGTGTGTATTTCTATAGATTCAAGAGAACAGGGTTTCTTTTGCTTTTCCTAATTTTGAACTTTATTAGAAAATGTAGGTGTTTGCAATAATGGACAGTCAGTTTTGTATAAAAGTAACCTTAAATTAGTTTACAGCGCTGTGATGATGATGTTCAATTCTTTTCTGAATGATTTTTTAATGATATTATGTAATACTAAACTTCAAGAAATTTACCATAAAAGTTTTTCCTGCCTTGTTTTAGGATGAGAAGAACCAAATCATAACAACACGGGTAGTACTGATAATGGTAATTATGATTTTTCTGCTTGTCCTTACTTTCATTTTTACTTGGAAGGTAGATCTCAGAGGGCTGGTTGCTGGTTGGAGCATTTTCAAGACCAGATCCCTTTCTAACGTAATCACCAGCGACTTAGAGCTAGTTCATACGATGAGCCATAGATCACGCGAAACTATTATAGCATTGGTTCAATAATGGAGCGACCGAAGGGGATGAGCCAGTGTTGAACCAATAAACAGCGTGATTGTGGCTCGAGCCGATGCTTTTTTTGTGGTTTCATACGCTGAACCGAAGATGAACTTAACTACTCAAATTGCTAAATGCATAGGTTCGGCTCATCGAGGGCTCATTGTATGAACTAGCTCTTATAGGCAGCGAGCCCAATCGAGTTTGATATGCCTTACCCTTGTGCCACAACTTCCCTAATGACAAGATTTATATGAGTAAAATAGCTTGCAAATTAGATAGGGGGCGTGCATAAAGGAGGTCAGTATCTTAGGGGAGGGGCTAGCAAAAAATGCAAGAAAATGAAGGCATTGACTCAATATGTAAACAAAGCAAAGCAATAGCATAACGTAGTAACCACATTACAAAGCGAAATCCTAACTCAAATAGCCAAAAAACTTATTCTTGATGAGAATTGTATCATTCTTATAGCCAATTTACACTGTACAAACTAACCCAGGTTCGAATGAAGTTCGCCCCAGGTGCGCCCAAGTTTGCAAATGTAAATCGACCTAACCCTGGTTCGCCCCGTATTAGATCCAGCCATGGTTTGAAGGTGGGTTCGACCTGGAGTGAAGCTAGGTTATTTTCAGTGTAAATTGAACTTAGGGCAAACCCGGGTTCGCACAATGCAACATACATGCGCAATACAGCGAAGGAGTGTGTATAATGCTGGTAAAGGAAGTGCAAGGCTTCCACGAGTTCGACTTATCGCCAAATCAGCTCTCCTTTGCATAATTTCCACATATCTCCTCAGTTGTGCGCTAGCTGCCCGTTTTCGCCATTCATAGCGCTTTTTTCTTGACTGTGAAGCATTCTTCCTATACTGATAAAGCATGAGCAACAGCACTCTTAGGAGAAGCGCCTTTATTCTGTATTGGGGTTCACAGAAATTTGTCCTGTTGTCATTCGCTATTTTTAACGGTTTCTCTCACACCAAGTTGTGATTGTTTTTACCTCTGCGCGTGCGTCACACTCATTTAACCCAGGTTCGCCCCGACTTTCAATTTACATTGATGCAAAAGCAAATCCAGTGTAAATTGAACCTGGACGAGCCCAGCTTAGACTTAACTCGGGGCGAGCCTGGGTTCGCTTGTGCAATGCAAATTGGCTATTAGATTCATGGTTGCTACAGAACCTGGATAACATGGGAAAATGTCCATGTTTTCAGAAAGTTAGGGAAAACCCGGAAAAGTCAGGGAAAATGTTGAAAAACATGGAAGTCAGAGAAATATCAGAGTACTGTTTTTGGGATACTTTAAATAGTCAGCTTCCTTGCAGTAAAATGGGTGTGACCATTAAGGCGTGACTCTTAATGCTTGTAGCTCACAAAATTCCTCCCTGCTGGCACTGCTCCTTTGGTCAGGGCAAAGTCAGGGAATTTCGCCTTTCACTTTCTGTGGCAGCCACGTAAATTATTCTATAGACTATATTTTTATGGAAGGAAAATCGTGCAGCTCTCTAACTACCTTCGGATCATTGGGCAAGCAAGATCGCCTTTTCATTTAAGTGTTTTGGAATCTGTTTACATCAAGACTCAAAACCCAGTCTTGTGTAGACAAAAAGAGTTTGTTTTCTCATTGGGACTCTTCAAGTAAACAATGATTAATAGGTCCTAATTGGTCACACCTGGGGCCAATTAGACGCATCCTATCACATTAACCGCATCTGGATATATATTTTAGTTAACCTTTAAGTCACTATCCTACGTTTTCATACTCTGATGAGTGTCGGACGAAAAAAGCTTTTAGTATATAAAAAGAATGTTGCCGCTCTTTCGTGCTGTTGTAAAGTTCTGTAGTACCAACAGACTATTTACTACCTTTAAGCATGAGCTACATGTAATGTGGCAAATAGGCCTAGCTTTAATGTTTTTTTTACTAATTGAGCTGGTAATAGGCTGTTATGTGGTTGTAAATGAGAAAAATAGCGCTCTCTGGATATCAAATCAAGCTCAGAAATAATGTCCTGTATTGTGTTGAACGTTACTTTGTCGCTTTGGCAGCCGTTGAATAGTTACTAAAGGGAGCATTTACCCCCTCAAAGCACCCCACCTTTACTATGTTTGACTTTCCTTTCTCGCTTTCCAATGCTCTCATTCTCGTATAGATTGAAGCCCCAGTCGGGTATTCTTCCACTCAATTATGATTTTTTGCTGTTCATAATTCATTTTTCTTATTTATCGACATTGCATTGATCTTGCAGAGATGGAATGATTTCATGCTGACGTGGAACCCCTCTGACTATGACAGCATTACTGAGATAAACATAGATATTAGCCTCATTTGGATGCCCCAAGTCCAGCTGCTTAACAAGTAAGTTGTTGTTCTCCCCTCCTTTTCATTGTTATAACAAGTTTGTCAGTCAGCTGTTTTAAGCCCATTTGATGTGTTTAATTATTCACGTGTAGAACTTCAATTGGATTGATTGCGGTATAAAGCTGTGAATCTTCACCTTGTTGGAGGTATTGAGCCCCACAAGTTCCATACAAGCACCCATTGAGCACCTCGTAGTTGAAAAATCAAATGTGTTTCTTTTTCTTCAAATTCAAAACACATGTATATAACTATATACTGTATTAGTGCACACACTTTAACATACATCATTTGCACACAAAGTCACTATGTTCAAAGGACAAAAGCAACGGAACATGCATTTCTTACAAAAACAAACATAATGTATACGTATTTATTGTCGAGCCTCTGAAAATGACTCGATGAACACCTGGAGTTCGATTGAACCCAGGTTAAGAATAACTGGTGTATGCTATGCTCGTACATTAGGCCCATTGAAATATGTTGTATTTTAACAGTTAGTTGTTTGCTAGTTGTGAAGCAAATATAGATTTGAAACATACGCCAAACGCTCTATACTCTCTACACGCCATTGATTTATTGTTGTTGTTGTCGTTATACTCTCGTAGTGCGGATGATAGCTTGGATACTATTGCCGTCCCCCGTGCAGTTATTAGATACAACGGAACAGTTACAGCTTTGTTGCCTAGGATCCTTAAAAGCACTTGTGCCATAAACGTCAAAGATTTCCCTTTCGACAAACAGGTAGGATTCTCAGTCTATTACTTCTTCTGCATGAAGAAGGGATATCCTGATATTGGATTATGTTTGTCTTTGATAGGAGAAACGGCAGGTGTTCAAGAAAAATTCAGTTGGAGAATCGAGGAGACAGTTATCTTTATGTGATATGATATGATAATGATATGATATGATATGATATATGATATGATATGACATGACATGATATGATATGACATGATATTACATGATATGACATGACATGATATGGTATGATATGACATGACATGATATGATATGATGTGATATGACATGACATGACATGACATGATATGATATGATGTGATACGATATGACATGATATGATATGATGTGATATGATATATGACATAATATGATATGATATGATATATGATATGATATGATATATGATATGATATGACATGACATGATATGACATGACATGACATGATATGGTATTATATGACATGACATGATATGATATGATGTGATATGACATGACATGATATGATATGATGTGATATGATATGGCATGATATGATATGATGTGATATGATATGATATATGACATAATATGATATGATATATGATATGATATGATATGATATGATATGATATGATATGATATGATATGATATGATATAATATATGACATGATGTGATATGATATGATATGATATATGATATAATATGGCATGACATGATATGGTGTGACATGATATGATATGATGTGATGTGATATGACATGACATGATATGACATTATATGATATGATGTGACATGGTATGATATACGATATGTGATATATGATGTCGTTGCCAACCTATTTTAATAGCAGCCATAGCTTATGTCAGGGGGGAGATCACCGCTGTTAACGCTTATTGCCCAAAACGCAAGATATATCTTATCGAAGTTTCAAAAGATTAGAATCTAGGAACGGTTTCTGATAAAGTGTTCGATGTACTAAAATGAGGGGAAATCGCTTATTTCCTTCATGCCCTTTCCTTGAAATTTCGAATAACATACAATGTCACAAATCCAAAGAAAATAACAAAATTTAACTTAAACTATAGTAAATTAGTCAGAGAAAAGTCGTGTCATTTTAACAACCTCAAATACAAAGTACACCTATTTAAGATGTTACGTGCTCCTGGAGCCAAGCAATACTGAAATTTGTTTTGCAATGTAGATTTGCAAGAGAACAGCAATAAAGTTACCCGTCACAACCAGGTAGCCTCATCGTTGCATTAGACCAGTGCTTCTCAAGTGAGTCGCAACAAACAAAACTATTGTCTATAGAGCTTGCATAAGGATGCCTGTTCTCTGGTGTCATACACGCCCCCTATAGCATCGCATCGCACCCCAATAATTGAGAAACGCTGCATTAGACTAACACTAAAAAAAAGTAAAGGTAGTCCCGTATACTATCGTATTTAGGGGAGTGCCTGTTAGAGAAGACACTTATGCTGAGCCATCGGCATGTGAGGTAGGGTGGCCAGTTCCTTCCTCGCCACCTTTATCTCCCTAGTGTTCCCACTGGGTACCCATTTGCTGCTGGGTGAACAGTGGGCGAGCGTTCAGTCAGGGCATCGAGTCGGGCTCGAACCGTAGACCTTCCGCATGGGAGGCATGCGGTCTAAACACTATGCTATCTCGCTCATGAATGTTGCTCCGTACGCATTTATGAAAGCATTCACATAAGATGTAGGTATGTAGTTGTGTACATGCATACACCGTATCATACAATGAACTTGCTGTAGTGGCAAACTGCGCGCTAACCACTATGCTACCTCGCTTATAGACTAACACTAGTATTTTCACATTCTTCGGCAGAAATGCGAACTCAAATTTGGATCATTTCAATTCGACACAGAACAGATGGATGTGCGACCGTTGTCAGATAGCGTAAAATCACCTCTAGGGATCGCAAGATACCATGAAAATGGAGAATGGGATCTGATAGATGAGAAAGTCATTCAGAGAACAGTCTACCATGCATTCTCAAATGATACAGTGTTCTCCGAACTTGCCTACACCCTTTGGCTTCGTCGTAAACCGCTTTACTACATCGCAAACTTCATCATACCTTGTGTACTAATAGCCCTGGTTACCATTTTGCTGTTCCTGATTCCTCCAGGTAAGTTGTATGCATCAAGGTTAATTTTCAAATTTTTATTGGAATGTCATAGGTGGAAGGATGGAATTGAAGTACTTTGTTGTTGTTGTTTACTTTGTTTTAAGTAGGCTTTTATACCTAGCTTTTCAGCTAACTTAGGCCTACTGTGCATGCCGCATCCAGGCATGGGACCCCTAGTTTAACATCCCTACCGAAGGACGGCGGAGTGAGCTGTATTGGCCGTTCATCTGTAAGGTCGCCCATCCAGTTTCTGACCGTACACAGTCATGCTTAACTTCAGTTAAACTAATGGAACTGGCTGGGTCGCTTGGCCACTCACTTCCTCATATAACTGGGGTGGCCATATTGTGGCATGGTAGACACATGCGGCCTTTTGACCTTAAGTGTATTATTAATATAGCATAAAATTTAGTATGATATAATACAAAATGCTGTACTGTAATATAGTGTTGTAGGTATAGTGTAGTACAATATAATATAGCATAATACATTATGATAAAATTTAATATTATATGATATGATACAATTTAACATTATTTAATGTAGTATGATGTGATGTAATATAGTATATCATAATGTTGTCATGTAATAATATATGATGTAGGTTGCTGTAGTATAAAAAATGTAATATAATGAAATATAATTCAATATAATGAAATTTGTTTGTATCCTGCCAAACTCAACCGCTTACAATTTTTTTTGAATAGTACATAGTAACGGAATAGTAACAGAATAAAATAATGCTAAGTAAATTATTAAAGGCAACATGCCTGCTTCCTTCCTTTTTATTTGATCTTCGAATGTGTTCTCGGCCTCCTATCTGCTGTTCAATAGTTGATACGGCCCTCGGGTGGAAAATTTCTAAGCCCCCTGACATAAAGCAATGGCAGACCACTTTTATGGTCTTTCTTTTTCAGATACTGGTGAGCAAATGGCAGTTGGAGTAACAATCCTTCTTTCCATGGCAGTCTTTTTCTTACTGCTCGAAGATAAAATGCCAGAGACATCTGACGTTGTCCCATTGCTTGGAAAATACTTTGCTTGCTCTATTGTTCAAATCTCCCTCGCAGTGGGTGCAACTTGCATGATGTTGCGCTTCCATCATCATGATGCAACAGAAGTTCCCACGTGGATGAAGGTATGAATCTAGCGATATTCTACTGTAAAAGTCCTTTTTTATATCCAGTGTAGGTACTAACAAATTTCAACCTTTGGTCTGATACTCTCTGAAGAAAAATGTTTAGAATTAATATTACCAAGGTTGACTCGCACTGCAGGACGCATCTTTGAATTTATCACTGCAAATCTCTTTAGACCTAAGAGAGCTGTTTAATGGCTAGAGCGCATGCGTAGAGATTTTACAGGGCTCGTCCAGCTCCTTGATCTCCTTGAAAAGTGCTGGAATTTGAAATGTCATTTCAATGGCACTTGAAACTCCTTGCACATGAGAAATTTTCTTGAAAATTAATCAAACTCCTTGAAGTTTTGGAATGCTTATTGTTTACTTCATTCAAAGCAATAAACAACACAAAGATTACTTTAATTAAATATCCAATAGAAAGTTTAAAGAGAATCGTACAAGAAAACTCGTGATATGCCAAGAAATGTCTCTTTTTCAGTAGTTTGGGCTTTCTTTATATTCACGCATGCGCTATGAATTTTAATTTAGAGCTCCTTGAAAACTTTTATTTTATTCCTTGATTAATCATTGAGAACTCATTGAATTTGTACATCAAAGTCATGCACGAATCCTGATTTTAGCGCATGTCTTATATGCAGAAGATTGAAGATTTGATAAACACCTTGGGCTGTGACTGAACCATTTCTTACCTTACATCCAACAACAATAGGGGACCTTTTGAACAAACTGCATAGTCACAGTGAAAATATTGCATATTTCCAGTAGGCCCTTTTCAAAGTAACTTTTTCTTTTACTGGCTAGGCTAATAAATGAATTGGCCCCATTGGGCTCCTACAATAAATTCCCATAATGAATGGGCGCCTTTTTATTAGAATTTTTGGGCCTTTTTGAAGCCACAGCCCCCCTGTTACTTCCAATGTGGTACTTTAATAATTCCTCTAGATCATGCTGTTATCAAATTTTATGGTACACAAATATTGGCTATTAGAATAAATAGTTAGTCGATCAGTTACCTAGTCATACAATTTACTTTTATATTCGTGAACTCCTAGCCATTTCTCAAATCCATCATTTTCATTGGTGCAGCATAAGTACTCTCTACATCTGGCATTTTCCTTTATTGTATAAGCTTGAGAGACCTTGTCGTTTTCTTTTTTTTATCTTCTGGTACTAGCTGCAATTATATGGGAAGCAAGATGGGCCAATTGTCCCCCATATGCCATCGAGTCGGCAAATTCTTGGAAATTCTCGGTAAATTTGGCAGATTTTCGGAAAATGAATCCAAAGGCCATATAAGCGTTTTTAATTTGATAGGAAAGCCACTTTTTTTACCAGAGACTCAATTTTCTTACAAGCTTTCTTCTTATAGAAAACTTGTGCTTGACAGATACTCGGCTACCTGTAAATTCTACTTAAAATTACGCTCTGTAAATTCAGCACCATTGCCTCCCTGGTTTTCTTAACAAATCCCCACTGTTAGGTGGGACTTCATTAAGTTGTCTTTTTATCGCAGAAATATGTTCTGATTAAGCTGGCTTGGTTGCTGCGAATGAAAACAAGTGAGAATGAAGTCTTGATGGTCGGAAGAAGAAATACTGTCATACAGAAATTTAGAAAATCGACAAGGACAGGACGAAGGACAGATACATTTGCAACGGAGATAGGTAGAAATCATCTGCTCATATGGCAAGCAAGTATGTTGCTAATACTATTTTATCTTGATGATGTCAGGCCATGTCATGCCATCTGCTCTTGATAGACACCCAATGAGATACTGATCACTGCACTTCCAAATTTACGGTATTTAGGCCTGGCTTTTGCAGACCTCGTAAGAATCAGTTAATTCTGCCAGTGTCCTGTTTCTTGCATGTTTCAGGACAAGTGTGAGCGAGTATTTACATCCCATAGCATTTTCAGATTAGCCCGATTTTGCTAATGTAATTTTTAAGTGTATATAGAAAGCATTGCTTTTGGTATGTGTGTTTACTTGCTTTCTTAATATGTAAAAAGTACTCTTTAGAAACGATGGTTTTGGACATATTACAAGAAATTAATAAGCGGGGGTCAGAATAAGCAAGGGGAGTGCAAAAATGCTTTGAAATCTAAGATAATACTGCTATGAATCACTCTATGCTCATAAATCAGGCTTCTATGGTCGTGGGATCTAAGCTGCACAAAACATTGCTAATAGACAAGACGATTTGCTCAAAACATCTATTTGGAACAAGCTGTGAAAATTTTTTACGCAAAAACGAATAAGCAGGGGGGTTGGAAACAGTTTCAAAAAATGATTAGGGGAAGACTGCAATTAGTGGACATTGTGACCAGTTGGTATACCGTTAAAATCTCCGGCTAACCCTTTTCGAAGTAACTTTTTGCTTTACTGACTAGGTTGATAAATTGACCCCCATTCACTATAAACAGGCCCCACTGGACTCCTAAAATGAATTCCCACAATAAATGGGCGCCTTTCTATTAGAATTTTTGGGCCTTTTTGGAGCCACAACTCCCTGTTACTTCCAGTGTACTGCTTTAATAATTCCTCTAGATCATGCCGTTATCAAGTTTCATTGCACACAAATCAGAATCAATGAATTGAGAACATTCTTCGATATAAGAGCCATGCCAAAGTTTTCGCGCCCTCCAGACCTCGTTCTAGTTTCAAAAGACTCGTAACCATTCCAAGTTATCGAGCAAATAGTGGTCGCTGGCACGGAAGTGGAGCGGCACGTATAAATCAAACTCTTGTTTGGGGAACTTGCGGCGAGCCAGATGACATTTAGTTCGGCACGCCAGTGGCTCGACGTATAAACTAGGCCTTGAAATAAACAGTCAGTAGATCCGTTTCCTAGTCAAACAGTAAGAACTATTTTTGTGACACCCATTTCTACATATGTTTTTAGAAGCCAAAGCAAAACGCCTTCGTCGAGAAAGAGCTGAAAAAGAAAAGCTTGAAAAGGACAATATGATGATGAATAATGGCAGCGAGAAGACACTGGAGGAAAATGTAAAGGCTGTAAACTTCAACCGCCAGTTGAAAAAAGGAAGAATGAGTTTGGTGGCAACAGTTACAGAGGTAGAGAAGAAGAAGAAGATGTTAGGGGAACAGCAGAAGGAAGAATGTGGGAATGAAGTTATCACAAACGATGCAAAATCAGATAACAAATTGGTCAGAGAAAATGCCAAGGAACCGATAGTGAAGGAAGAATTGTTGGAAAACGAGAAACAGAAGAAGAAAGATAGAAGGAATGGGAAGATCATTAATGGAGAAAGTGAAGAACAGGATGAAAAGGAAGATGGCAGAGAAACTGGCAAGATAGAAGAAATTAATTCTGAAACACAGAGGAGTACTTTCATTATGAAAGGGAAGAAAAGAAAATCATTAAGTGAAGAAGAACCAGAACTTGTACAGCAAATGAAGAAGGACGGTGAAGTTAGCAGAAAGGGGAGTGACATAGAAAGAATTAAAAGGCGTGAAAGCCGAAAGGAGAATATGGACAACTATGACAAAGATGAACAAAGAGTCAGTGAAGAGAGAAAGAACAGAGTAGAAAAGAAAGAAAGGATTGGAAATGAGAATTTTGTGAAACAAACTGGCAATGAAAATGCGCGCAAGAGAAGAGGAAAGAGCCAAAAGGAGGAACACGAACGAAATGTAGGAGGAAAGAATGATAGCGAGGAAGAGAATGATGCAGAGATATCCGATATCACAAAAAGTAGGAGCGAGGAAGACCAGAAGGAGAGAAAGGTTTCTAGAGAGAGCGAAAAGATTGGAGATGAAAAAAAGAAACATAAGAATTCACAAGAAAATGAAGTGAGTGCTGTTGACGGAGAGCCGAGAAGAAGGAGACTGCCCCAGCCGAATGAAAAGAATGAGAAAGAAACGAACAGGAGTCAAAATAAAAGTAGGGAGAACGAAGGCGGAAGGAGGGAAGATAAAAAGAAGTCAAAAAAAGCAATAAGCATGAGAGAAAATGGAGAAGGTGTAGAAAATCTGAAATTTGAAGGTGAAGAAGAGAAAGAGTCACAAACACAAACGAAGGGTACTGCTGCAAAAGCTGGGACATGGGTCAAACTTGGCTCTAAAGAAGAAAGGAAGAAGAGTACGCATAAGAAGGAAGATCGTGCTTTGCAGGAAGAGGAGAAGGCAAATGCTAAGAAAATTGATGTAAAGCCTCGAAGAAAAAGTGATAAAAAGATCGAGAAACGTAGCAGCAATGCTCAGAACCTGAAGATCTTCGATTTTGAAGACCCCGTGGTTGATGAAGATCAACAAAAAGAGAAAAATGGGACTTCAGATGATGATACAGAAGAAATGGTATGGCTTCCCTGAATGAGTATTTCACTATATTTTAGTTTTCCAAGATGTATATCTTTGAAGGAAAACTCTTATTTGTGTAACGTATTGAGTTTGATGTTTTAGCTTTGTGCTGTATTTCGTCCCACTGTAGTTATCATGTTGCGTGTTTGAAGTCTTGCGTACCTGTGGAGTCCTTTTGTGTGTAGTAAACACCCTTTTCGGGCAATTTGTTGTCCTGTCAACGTGTATTGTGATATGGCGTGTCATGAATTGCAGCGTGCAGTTGATGTCATATGTAGTGAGTGTTTAATTCATATTGGTCAGTCTTCGATTGCATAATAACAGAAATCATTAAGAGGCGCTATCTTAAATTCTTCGATTATTGTTATACGATTATTGTTTACCATCAATTAATCATGCATGTAAATAGCTTTCTTTCCTCATTTAGTCTTATTCACATCTTTAATATTGTTGCCGCGACTTCCTACTTCCTATACACTCACTCTATACACGCTATAAGACTCGCTTATTATCGCACTCTCATTCACTCAAGTCTGCTCATGATATATTTATGTATAATTATATATTTATATATTTATATATATATATATGCACACACACACA
>OLMO02000273.1:6382465-6404217 GCA_900291935.2 Cassiopea xamachana
AGTTTTTTCATTAGAACTGCACTAATCTTTCTAGGACTGCACATTTTGTGTGGAACTGCACGTTAAAAACATCCAGCCTCCAGTCTATTGTAAATTCTTCGTTAGGCCTAGGCGTTAGATAATATTACAAATATGGTGACCGCTCACCATCATGACAAGAACCCATAATTGTTACATTTGGTAGAAAAAGCTACAGGCTATAATGATAACATTTTTACTAATTTACACGAGCTTGACTTGAGCTTTGTATAAAACACCTATGCAAAAGGGATCCGGTCGAGTTGGATTTCTATTTGTTCCACATTAGCAATCGTAGATTCACAATCCTAGGTAGGTGCAGGTCCACGTGAGAGTGCCAAGTTATCTGGTTGAAAAACATTAGAATATTCATTTCACTTTCAGTGGTATGAGTTTAAACATTTCTTTAGAGAGATCCGGAGCTTTAGAGAGATCAAATTCCATCTTATCTAATATGAGTGTAGACCCACTTGAATATCCTCTATAGTGTAACACTGCTAATTTCAATTCTCATGGTTCATACAGTCTTGAAGAATCCTTGAAAAATGATGCTTGTCTTGACATTTACTTGAATTTAAATTTTTCCTTGAAAAGTCCTTGAATATGAGGCAAAAGTCCTAGTGGTATACGAAATTGCCCTTGATTCTGAAAATTCCTATGATTCTAAATGAATTATTGCTAAAATAGCTGTTCATTTAACAGTGTTTCGTGAAAAGTCCAATATGGCGCCAAGAGCCTCGTTTGGATGAAGAAAATTGGTCTATGGGACGTAGAACTGAATGTTGCATCATAACTTCTTCAAAACTCATGCTTTTGTGTATCTCAAGGTGCAATGGGCAAAAATAAATGCTAAACTGTTTTTTCTTTGTTTTTACAATATTTGCTTATTGTTATAGCCCTTGAAAGTAGCAAAATTTGCCCTGAGAAATCCTTGTTTTTATTATTGATAAATTTGTACAAACCACGATTCTCCTTTTCTGTAGGTGCCAAATACCCAGCTAACTCTTGTTGAGCGCTTTAGCAATGCACAAAATCCTGATGACCCAGCTGGCAGTACTTCGAGCATTCTCACCTGTGATGATGATACTCGGATACTAATTCAACCCACAAAGCCATCGAAAACGACCAAGCGACCGGCTGCAAAACAGCTCAAAGTAGTTGACCACGTGCTACGCATAAAGGAGTCCCTTTCACAGAGACTGCACTCTTCGAAGACTGCCAACAAGCAGGAGCAGACTGCGCCTCCACAGCCAACTGCGTTGCAGCTTTCTGCTAAGAAGATTGAGAATGCGTCCAATTGGGCAGAAGCTGAGCACGAAAGCGTGAAGTTGATGGCTCACAAAATTCAAGAAACGGAAAGCGCTGATCAGCTGAAGAGAAAATGGAAAGAAGTCGGAAGGGTTCTAAACAATTTGCTCATGTGGATGTACATAGTTTCAATTGTCCTTGCGTTCTTTATCTTCTTTGGTCCGATTTTTGCTGGTGGTGACTAAACTGCATAGCAGAATCATATCGGGAACATACTTGTAAACCGTTAGAATGTAATGTATAGATTAGTATTATGCACGTGAATAGCTGTACAGTTCTGCACACTCCATCTAGTGAGGTTTATTTTTTCTTGTGATTTGCTGCTAATAATCCAAAGAAGAGAGATAATTTTAGTTAAGGGGTGCCATTTGCCTCAGATATGGAGTGACTGTTACTCACCCAAAAGTAGCCCTTCATACACGTTTTTCTTTATAGGAAACAAACTCTCTAGCTTCAACCTAGATGTTTCTTAATATTTCGTCAAATCCAGCCTTAAATGTTCCTTAAATTTTTCCTAAATTTAAAGACTTCCAATGGCAATATAAACCTAGATTAGGCAATTCTGATGCAAGAAAAAGGATGCACAGGTTTTGTGATTCATGTAATGAATGTTTATTCTATATTCTTGCTGGTTTGATCAAAATTTTATAGCAAAAACAGTTTTTTCAAGTTATTATTTGAAACTCAGCCAGCTGGCTTCTTAAATAGTTCTTAATTTTTGCCTAATTTCAGCCTCGTGTTTCTTATAGACATCTTTCTAATAAAGAAAGTATTTGAAAGTTTGGGAGTTATTACCCCATTCCCAACTTCACCACTGAGGGTAATAATATGCTTCTACTAATATTCTAATGACTGAGCACATTACATATTGTATCACAATGCTATGTAAACCATTGCAACTTCTCTTTTAAATGAGAGTTCTAATTTTACTTTGACACAGATTTCATAGACTCAATCTGCAGAGTTAGTGTGTGCTCGGATGCCCATATGATGGTAGTAAAGACAACCATCAATGTTTTTGTATTTTGATATGACTCTGCACACTGCGCAGGTGTGTGGTCCCGTAGGTTGATATGTTAGTCATTAAAGAGAGTTTGATTCATGTCTTCCAATGACCAGCAGTATTCCTGTAGTGTATTACTAAGCAGTAGCATGCTGACCAGCGGGTCAGTAGGCATGTGCCTCTTGGAAAGAAATTTTTGGGGACGGCCACGCAACATAGCGATATCTCAACACATTGCGAAACCACAGTTGTGGGTCTGGTTCCATATTGATGGCAGGGGCGGTGCCATTCATTGCAGACTGGGGGATTTTGGTGGCATGCCCAAAAATTGCAGCGTGATTTGGCTGTCACGCCCATTTGCAAACCTTACTGGAGGTTCCTCAAACCAACCTTAACTTTTTCTCATCGAATTTGGACGAATTAGGAAATTGATCTTGGCGAGGATTTGGGGGGAAGATGTCCCCTCAGTCCCCCATCGCGCCACCGCTGATGGAAGGGGCGCTATTTTTGTCAATCGTGGAACTGCTCCCCTTTGAGCTAATCACCCAGCGTGCTACTGTTACCGACTGCAAACTTGTATCGAACATTTTCCAATGGTTTTTCACTTTAATTCAAATGCTTAGTGTAGTTGCTTTCTATACAGACCTTGCATATGCCAGTTGGGCTTCTGTGAAGCAGCATCTCAATAGTAATTCTGTCTCTTTTTTCTATAATAACTTTTTGATACTTTTTAGATCGTGTTTGCATGTTGCTTGAAAGATTTTGCAGGCATTGCATTTGCCTAATTGGTGATGGAAAGTGCCATAGTTTATTCAGCACAACGGTGGTTAAATCTGTTTCTTGTACTTCACCATCTTTTCTTTAATCCCAAGCAGGATCTGAATAATGGATTACGATGATCAGGAGCGTTGCTATCGGGGATGTAGCACCCCCCAACTTTTGGTAATCTCGTCGGTAAACGTAGTTTCAATGACTTTCGTCGGTAAATGAATGCATGTTTTTTCATGAAATAGTCAAAAGAATGTTCAAAATGCCCTTTCTTGCATCAACCCATTAAAATAAGGAACTCTTGCTACAGAATTACTATTGTCGGTGAATTCACACCTCTGTCGGTAACTTCAAAGCTTTGTCAGCTTCTGTCGGCAAATTATTACTTTACACCCCCTGCCAGAAAGAGGTCATGCAACGCCACTGACGATGATCTGGGATTCGGAATAAAGATGAAATATTTCATTCATTACAGTATACTACAGTTTTTTTATTCAAGTTTGTCATCAGAGGGAAACAGAGGGCTACGGTCTCCCGTCGGGGAATAGATGGCATCTTTCGGGCGCCCCCTGTCAGTGAAATCCTGGTGACAGTTTTCCTTTCAGTGTGGAGATAGCCCTGATGACATTTTGGGTCCGTGCTCCTGTCATGGATGGGTCCAGTGGGAGACAGAAGATTATGGCCCCCCAAATGGTAAAATTTCCTATAGCAGGCAATTGTATTAACAAAGACAATAGAAGAAATTAGATGCCCCCCAAGTCCAGCTATTGATTGGAAGTAGCGGGATAATAGAACTATTCGAAAACAGCTTCTCTACCTTTTGAAGAGAACTCGTTTTGGCAATCGAATCTGAGGCTTTTCGCGCGTGGTCTTTCGCGCCAAATAGTTTCATGCATTGTCTGGTCTACAAGGGGTGTGGAATTAGTTTGATAACAAAACGCGAAGTGAAAGCATTGGCATTTTTAAAAATAAGAGATGGTGCACGAACGAGATGAGGTGAGTGACTATGAGAGGCAGCGACTGCAGAGGATTGCTGAAAACCAAGAGCTTTTCAAGCAGCTCTTTCCTGTGTCTCCGCTCAGAACGCCCAAGCAAGCAAAAAAGGTAGAACCAAACGCAGAGAGATGTAAAAGATCGGCGCGACTAAAGCCCTACTCCGCTTATCCGACCAGGAGAAACCCATCTAGACATTGCCGTGGTCGTAGAAGAGTCAGATACGGATCAGATTGCGAGGACAAGTCGTCAGATTATGAACCCGAAGATGACGAAGAAGAATGCGAACAGGAAGACTTCAAGCCAGGAGGCCTTGTTGTGAAACTCTGGGGAAAGAAGACCCAATCGAATGATCTTTCAGTCGAATTAAAGAGAAGGTTTGTTGATTTTATCGACTTTCAGTGTTACTTTTTGTAAATGAATGTGAAGACAATAATGGAAAAGCACGAATGTGTAGTGAGAGGAGTGCCCCAAGTTTGATAATTTATATTCATGTGGTGCCTGGTTCTTCCTTAAATTTGATAATTTCAGCATTAATGAGTAGTATGCAGTGTAATAGAATAAAGTTAAGTGTAGCATGCTGTAAAAGTGTATTTGCCATCATGGGCGTAGAAGGACGTCCAATTTAGGGGGGCTGTAAACTTTCTGCCTTAATTTCCTATGGCTCTTTCAGAAACTTTGCCCGAGCGAAACGGATTTCTGCCCAACCATGGGGGCTGAAGCCCCCCTGCCCCACGTCTCCTACGCTTATATTTGCCACAAAGGAGAGTCGCTAGGAGAACATTGAGTCTTTTCCACCTAGTATCACGCAACATATATTGAAATCTACTCGCATTTCTGTATCTACATTATGCTACATTTTAGATCTCCGAAAAAGACCACTGTTGATAGAGAAGATATATTAAAAACTTACAATTCATTGACAGAAGATGACTTAGTTATGGTTGCCGCTAAGACTTCTGACAAAAATTATGATCAAAGTGGTACAACATGCCACCAATGTCGCCAAAAGACTGATGACTTAAAAACAATATGTCGCTCTGATAGTTGTTTTGGTGTAAGAGGCCAATTCTGTGGTCCATGTCTAAGGAATAGATATGGAGAAGACGCAAAAGCTGCAATTATGGATAGAACTTGGATTTGTCCACCATGTCGGGGAATTTGCAACTGTTCATTTTGTATGCCAAAAAGAGGACGACGTGCAACAGGCATTTTAATTCACTTGGCAAAGGAAAAAGGTTTCCAGAGTGTAAAAGCATTTCTCGGCGATTAGGACTCAGCATAGTACCAGTACAGTGCTATGTCTAATTTTCAGCATTCTTTCACTTGACAGATGGGGTGCTTTCCATAGATTTTGCAAAGCTAGTTGATTTTTGGCTCTTTGCTGGTTATGTGCTGCTTTTAGTTAGATATTTTTCTTCTACAGAATTTGTTATGTTGGGGGAATTGACGTATTTTTTTAAATTGGTTATTGTATTAGCAAGTTCTGAATAATCCTACCTTGTTAGAATTAGTTGTCATCTGAACTATTTTGATGTTTGAAGGGTTTGTTAATTCATGGTGCTTTGCAAGATATTTTGAGACTTCTTTGTTGAAGACATGGAGAGTAAGGATGTGCCTCTCTTATCAGATTCAAGTTTTCCAATAGGAATCTCCTAATGCTTTGCGATTTTAAATCAATTTTTCCATCTTTGCCCTCCATTTTTCTTGTCCAGGATTTATTTTATCTATTTGTCCCTTCCCAGTTTGATGTGTATATGACTAATTTGTGTATGATTTATGATATCAAGAGCAACATAATCAAAGATTAGTCTCAACTCCCCCCCCCATCTCCCAAACCAGTTCCCCACTGGCTACTAGAATGCCCTATACAGTATATTACCTTACCATCATTGCTTCCTTTTCTCTTCTAAAGAGACCAAGCAGAAAGAAAAATAGGATTAATCAGAGGTACTTGGTGTAACATATTCTAAACAAAGATATGCATACTATTTAATAAGAACACTATTTTCTCATTGTATTGTGTTATATATACTTTTGCTTTGTTTGTTTGCTTTTCATTAATTATAGAATTGTTTGCCATAATATGTATAATATTGTTGGAAATTTTTTGTTTGCAATGTTGATTCACTCCTTAACTTACTCCCTCTTCACTTGCTCAAACTTTTCTTCATATATCAATGCTGAGCTAGCTGAAGCACGTCATCATGTGACTTTGTGCTGTGTGTGGAGATTTATATGCGCTAGACTGTGAGAGTAAGTGCATATTTCAGGGCTTTGGCTGGCTTTTAAGCAAACCCATAGTCAGGCCTCTGTTTCAGGGGTGGCAAAATTGTACTCGAGGAATCACGTGGTACAAAATCTGAGAGCTTATTTCATACTTTGTATTATCACAATCAAATGGATAGTGTGTGCAGGAAGAGATTCAACTTTCTAGTATGACACAAAGACCAAGGTTGAGCTGAACCAAACTTTCAGGAGATCTCTCTTTCCCTACAGACACACAGACACATATATATATACATATATATATATATATATATATATATATATATATATATATATATATATATATATATATATATATATATATATATTATATATATATATATATATATATATATATATATATATATGTATGTATATATTTATATATATATATATACATATATATATATATATATGTATATATTATATATATATATATGTATGTATATATTTTATATATATATACATATATATATATATATGTAATATTTATAATATATATATACATATATATATATTATAAATATTACATATATACATATATATATATATATGTAATATATATATATATATATTTTATATATATATATATGTGTATATATATATTATAAATATATATATATATATACATATATATATTATATATATATGTGTATATATATATATGTATAAATATATATATATGTGTGTGTATATATATATAATGTATATATTTAAACTCAGCAGCACTCCCAGATATATGTTTTAAAAAATAAATATTGACTGATGAGAAGAAACACTTCTATGACGTTTAGCTTCTCACTTCTTCAGATACAAGTGTTCATACACAGGGACATATGTACTTAAACCTAACGAATGCAACTATTTACCAAAAAAGCACTTTACACCAGTAATATAATAGGTTATTAAAAGACATAGAACAGTCCGGCTGGCTCCAAAATAGCGGGAGGCAAGAGAGAAGAGAAGAAAGTAAGAAAGTATCACCTGCAGGGACATATAATACAGGACAATAGATAGCAACACCACATAGAAGAAATAATGAGATATAAGCCTAAGAAGACAAAAGCAGATAGGACTAATGAAGAGACATGTAAGGCGTAATGGCCCTCCCAAAGTGACAATAAACCTAGCGAATATAGGAAAGGGTGCTGAGCAGTAAACAGCACAAAATGTGGACCAAACACAGAACAAAGCATAAGTATGAAATACAAATTGGAACCCCGCTAGACCCCGGAAAGAGACCATGAAAGACATAATAAAAAGCACATAGAGAGTATGACCCGGAAAGAACATCTTGCCACATAGACAGCCACAGACTACGCAAGACTAGAATATAGAAACAATAACTAACTACAATAATCTACCTGTCTAATATTAAGACCCATGGGAACGAAAGTATCAAGCTTATATTACGAGAAACTTTCCCGTTGCCTCCCATAAAGCTTGTCTAGGATTATAACTATAACATCTTCAAGGAACCCCCGGTGACCCGCCTGAAGATGTTTGAGTTAGCATCCTAGATGATGCGAGGCGGGCTGTGCTCCTGCGGGGCATTTCAATTGTACTTTGTACCTTAACATCATATGAGAGGTTGAACGGATAAAGTCGATCGATATGTCATATTAAAACTTCCAGAAAGTCATACTTTGGCACAAAAGCATAACCGCAGAGCATGCAAGAGGAGGCTTCGGTGCATTGCGAAGATCCTGTTGTGTTGTTCGATAAAGCTACGGAAAGTACAAGTGCAAAAATGGGGAGAGATGACGACAAACAAGATGAGCAGGCTTACCGCGATTTCGTTATGTCCTTCCTTGATCGCCTTTGTGAAAACTGCAAGAAGATGAGAGAACAGATAGTTATTAGAGCAAAGTGTGCTGGGGTTTTGCCAGAAGATGGCGATGATGAGCACTCGCTTCCTGAGATTCTGGCGTCGCTTTTACCTGAAACGCAGTTAAAGATGGTTGATACACTAAGAAGACGAACGGTAGGATTCTAGCACTTTCGCTTTGAAGTTGGAGATACTCGATACTCCCTCCACATCAAAAATTTGTTGATTGTTAGCCACTTAGGTTTTGACAACACAAATTGCATAGATATCATATGCAGAGATTACTCTATTGTCATTTGGAATTGATTTCTTGCAAATGACCATAATTTAAAAAGTAGAGGAAGTGTTATCATTATCGCTTTTTAATTAGTAGGTTATGCAAACAGCTGTGCCATGATTTTCTTCTTGTTTTACCCAAGTGTTGACTATATCTGAGCCATAATGCTTACTTCTTTTATATAGATAAGTGAAATCGATTGGCAAGATTTCTCGTTATTCAACCCCTCGAACCAGCTTCTTTGTTGCGAAGAAAAGTGCAGTTGTATGCCAGAAAATTCATGGACTGATTTTACAAAACACAAAATTGTAAGTACATAAGAAATTCTTTGAAATCTATGGCAACTTTTTGTGTTTATTTATTCAGAAACACAGATGAAAGCATTGACTGGTGGTTATGTTGAACCTCAAAATTTTTGTGTTTACAGTGTATTTCACATGAATTCTTTGAAAAGAATAGACCATGTGAAGTAGTACATAAGTAACTGTAGAGGGCATAGAAGGACAATGCCCCCTACAGGAAAATGTCTTTCATGGTTTTATTCCCCAACAGAATTGATGGTCTGGAGGTTTAAATTATCAAATAGTTCAGGTCACTTTACAGTGTATTTCATATTAATTCTTTGAGAAGAATAGATCACATGAAGTAGTACATAAGTAGCTGTAGGGGGCATAGAGCGACAATGCCCCTGCAATAAAAAATTTTTCATGGTTTTATTCCCCAACAGAATTGATGATCTGGAGGTTTAAATTCAAATAGTTCAGGTCACTTCAGCCTTAGTTGCTTATTAGACAGTTACATTGTGAAATAAGTGCAGCATCAGAACCATCAAATGCAAATATTAGATATCTTTGGATCAAATAAAACAATCAGAGTTGTATGCTAAATCTAACTAACACATATTTGCAGAGCTTTCAATAATATTTAGAATAAGAAGGTGATCATGAATAGTAGGCAGATGTGTCTCATGGAGGCCCAGCTATTATGTTTACTTTTTAATGTCATTTTAAGTCAAAAGTAAACTGCATTTTTTGCAGAAGTAGTGGTGATTAATTGCTTGTACCCACCTTCTATTGAAAACCCTGTATGTGAATGTCAGGTCCCACTGTTTTGCCTTGTCCAAATTTACTGCATATACATTAAGCAGAATGGGATTGTGTACCTTTGTCTGGCTTGTGAAATATCTTGCTTCAACATATTCAACTTCTGGCAGTTTGGCTTTGTATATTTTCTCAAGATTATTGTAGTGACATTTTCAGTATTTAATTCTCATAAGGTGGGAATTAATGATATATGCAATACTACAGTATATGCAATACCTTAGAGGACAACTCCAGAAAAACAACTATTTTTGCCAATCCACTAAAAAGGTCTCTTCTTTTAGGCAAAAGCACTGAAGGAAGGACAGGATGAGCTGGTTGTTGCTTTTCGTGCAATGGAGTCTGATATCCAGCGTGCTGCAGAACAAGCTGGAAAATGTATCAAGTGTGTCTTCAACACAGGTTGGAATGTTGTCTCACATTTAGAGCTGCCTGATTGGCTTAGGGACAATGAGTACCTGTCACATGGCCATAGGCCACAGCTGCCATCTTTCAAGCAGTGTTTCAGCAGCATGTTCAGGTATATTTCAGAACTTAGTGATTATCATTTTGGTCAATTCCATGCTTAAACATCAAAATTGTGGATTTTTCAACAACAAAGTGAGTCACTTTGGTACCCCCATAAAGAGTACTCAGGGGGGTCATATACACCCCACCATTGCCCCCAACCAGCATGCCAATGACAGTTGGGACCATGAAATATGTAAACATAGCCTTAATAATAGTATATTTTAATAATTCAGCTTTTCTATTACATTAATAGAACCCGCAATGTCTGTTATGCCCAGTGGCAGCACCAAAGGAGGACTGGAGGACCTATTGCCCCCCCCCCACTTCTTGCCAATATCAATTTTCTAATTCATCCAAATTCAATGAGAAAATGTTAGAGTTGGGGTGACAGGCCTCTAGCAAGATTTTGAAATAGGTTTGGCAACCAAATTGCCTCATATTCTTAGGGCATGGCACCCAAAGTCCCTCTCAATCTGTGGTAGTTGGTGCCACCCCTGATTACATCCTTATCTGTAATGCCATTTACACAGAACTTTGACATTTGCACAGAAATGGGGAGGATTAGACACAAGTGACCATAGCCTTTCACAAATTTCACTAATCTGTAATTCACATTCAACTATAGTAGTTATGAGTGAGGTAGCATAGTGTTTAGAGCACATGCCTCCCATGCGGAAGGTCTACGGTTCGTGCCTGACTCGATGCCCTAACTGAATGCTCACTCACTTGTCACCCAGCAGCAAATGGGTACCCAGTGGGAAGACTGGGGAGACGGAGGTGGCGAGGAAAGGAACTGGTCACCCTACCTCATGCTGATGACTCAGGATAAGTGTCCTCTCTAGCAGGCACTCCCCTACATACGAAAGGATAGGGGACTACCTTTACTTACTTTAGTTTGATAGAGTTAGGGATTAAGTAGAGTTAGCAGTTTGAAAAAGTATACTAGCTACAGCCATTACATCAGACTATCATCAAGTATTCACTAACTAGTTAACACTTGATGATAGTCTGATGTAGTGTCTGTTACAGTCATGAAAATATCAATAGTCAAACAAGTAGGCATAACTTTTAAATTCTTATGAAAATAAAACTCAATCATATTTAGCTAGAAAGCATGTAAGTCTTTTTGAATATATATTAGACCTTATAAATACCTATAAAAATAACAATTTTCTGTTTTTTCCATAAAAATTTTTTGATAGAATGCCATTCTCAGTTTATAAATGCATTCCAAAGACAGTATCATTATTGTTATGATCATAATATCATCTATTTACCAGATTCTCATATGTTGCTCAAAAGTTTTGATATCAAGCAGAATTTTTGTTCTAGAAATAGTAGTGATGCTCCTGGGTTAGTTCTTTAAACAGCTATAAGTAGCAGAATTTAGAAGTTTTCATTGTATTATGGTTAGTGTATTAGCAAACCATCATTTAACAGCCAATTTTGACATCAGCTACAATGTTTGGGGGCCTCTGAATTTCAGGAGTTTGGGCACCTCCAAATATAAATTGTCCAAGTTTTAAGCAGTTTTTGCTCACATGGCAAGAGACAACAGAATGGTTCTTTGCCAGTGCCACCAAACAAACTATATAATGAGCATGTTTCCTTACTTGCACACCAATGTGCAACATCAACTAGTACCAAGCAACCGCTTCTAAAAGTAGATCTGTCTGAACAATTTCCTTGTTGTAATTGTGTAGCATAAATGAAGCAAAATTGTTGTGCTTGATGTTTTCAGTTTATGTATTTTTATTTGACCACCACTCAAACTCAGATCTCAGATTCATCCCTGTGGGTATTTAATAGCCTGTTTGTAAGCTGGAATATTTGAGCAGTTGGAAGAAGTTAAAGCTGAAAATTGCATAGCTTTGAGTTGGAAGTGATTATGACATAAGTTGTGTTGTTATTATTAGGACATCATGCATGAGCAAGCAAGACACAGAATTACACTCCTCCAGCTGCTCTTCATTGCCAAATAAATTAAGAGGGGTCTAAATAGTTGAGATGTGAGCTTTTCTTTGAAATTTGGATAAATGGGGGATATTAGTTAGTAGATGATGGGAAATTTTGCACCACCTGTAGATGAAAGTCATGAAGCATCTGCACTCTTTGCACTCTACCAGGTGCGACAGTTTCTGGCTCATGAGAATTAACAGTATCCTGTAGCGATATGTATTAGGACTGTGACCAGGTTCTTTTTGTTATAATTGATTTTTCTCAGACTGAAAAGTAGGAAAATATGTAAAGGGGATCCTAATGAGCTCATGGAGGTGGGAAAATTTTTTTTGCAAAGTCAAGAAGTGTCACCCACTATTATTTTGGCATTGGAGAGTAATAAGCAAGGTGAAAAAGATCAGAGATGTTTGGAAATTTTTAATAAGTAGTTTACTGGAGAACAACAATTGGTTACCTACAAGTATCATTGTATTTTTTGTGTGCCATTTTTTCCATATGTTTTTTATATTATAGTTGACTGAAGTTCTACATTTCGTAGATTGCATACTGAAACTGGAAACATTTGGACACACTTAATTGGATTTGTACTATTTGTCATCACTATGTGTGCCATTTTTGTACGGCCACACATTGCTATCTCATTTAAATACCCCAATGGTTGGGAGGAGTATCTTGTGTTTGGTGCATTCTTCATGGGTGCAATTCTGTGTTTGCTCTTTTCATGGTTATTCCATACAGTCTATTGTCATTCTGCTAGAGTGCACACAGTTTTCAGTAGGTGAGTTTCACATATTTTGATTTACTTGTTTTTGAATTGAGAGTGCAGCTGCTTTTCAACAGAGCTCATAGATTTGTATGCGAGCACCATTTGCAGGCACAAAATGCCACACTTCAAGTTTCAATGGGTACTTTTGATCAAAGTTTGCACCTCACCATCTATTGCATTCTATTTTTTCTGTTGGCACATTCTTCTCTGATCTTTCCTTGCAAGCACAAAGTACTTCTAATGAGATTCAATTTTCAAAAGCATGATTTATTGGTGACAATATTTATGACAATGGCTACTTAAGCTTCAGAGTTCATTCTTTGCTGATTATAGCTGGTTTATTCATTTATATGCATTATGATATATTTTCCTTGCATTTCTTAGCCATATGGTTTTATCTATATGATCACCTTTATATGTTATTAAAGTACTATAGATGTTAACTTTCCACCACATTGAAGACATTGAAGTAATCTTTTGGACATATATTGTCATTCATGTAGTATACTTAACCATGTTCAATATGATTTGTTTTAGCAATCTGCATGTTTTTCTCATTTGTAGGCTTGACTACTCTGGAATAGCATTTCTGATTGTTGGTTCCTTTATCCCATATCTTTATTATGGGTTTTATTGTATGAAAACCAGTCGTATTGTCTACATGGTGACAATCTCCACACTTGGAACTCTGTGCATTATAATCTCTTTGTGGGATAAGTTTAGTACACCAAAGTTTAGACCACTTAGAGCTGGTAAATATTTTTTACTGTACAGTATTACACAGAAACTACATAGTTTCTTTCCATTCCTTTTGCAATTTGCATAGCTCAGTGGTTTACTCAGTAATCTTTGCCTTAGAGAGATATTCCAGCATAAAACATAGATAAATACTTATTTGTTGTCATTAGCAACTCCTTTCACCTCTATGATGTTATTTGCTACATCAAATTACAACTTAAGTTATTTCTCTCAAAAGTTTATCTTTCATGCAAAAAAATTAGCTTGCAGGTTCAGCTCTCCAGTTTTACAGCAAAAAGGCTTATCTACATCTCCATTTCATTTCAGGGCTATTTCTTACCCTGGGGTGCTCTGGTGTTATTCCAGCAGTTCATCTCCTGATCAGTATTGGATTTATACGGGGAGTAGAGCAAGGTGCATTGGGTTCACTTGTACTGATGGGGGCTTTATACATAATTGGTGCACTCTTATATGCATCACGAATTCCGGAGAGATGCTTTCCTGGGAAATGTAATTTTTGGGTAGGTACTGCATTAATTACTATAACCTTTTTAGCTAGCTTTATATTTTACATTAAATTAGTAGGTCTTGGTTGCCTCTTGGATTACTTTCACACTTTTTGAAAAGTAGTCAGAATTTTATAAAATTTAAATTTTATATCAGCTCTTGTTTATTTTTCTATAGACTTGAAGAATAAATTGTGCTTGTCTGTTGTGACAAACATGTTGTTGTTGCTTTTTACTCAATAATATGTACTTTACTTCCTTTTTTGCACTGCATATTATTGATTGGAATAACCTTTGCCTTCTGTGGTGGAGTTAAGATGACCTTCTGTCTTTTCCTGCCATGAATGCAGGGGGTGTAATGATAGGGGATGCAGGGGTGCTGCACACTCAATATTAGCTTTTTGGCACATTTGATGAATATCAATAGTGCTTGTCAACATTGTACTGCTGATGAAACTCAAGGAAAGTCCTTTTTTCTGCAAATTGGGCTCTAACCAAAGTCAAATAATGTTGGCAGATAATGGTTGTGCACCCCACCATCAATTTTCTTAAGCTTCACACCTACATGTATGGTGTGTTTGAATGGTGTTTCCTTTTCATTTAGAATAATATATAGTTGTTATTTAGAAGAGCATGTTGTGGGATATTTTAAATGTAGTATTCCCTACTACAAATTTAGTATTAGATTCAATAAAGTTTGCTCCAATCAGTAGTTGTGAATGATTTTCAAGTGCCTACAAATAGCATGTCATTGGAGCTATTGAAGGCCAAGTTTTTAGTTATCATATGTCTATGGGATAAAGTAATTGGCTCTTAGTTTGCAAGGCCATTACTTCTCTTTTTGACTTGACCAAGTATCTTCAAAGTCAGCAGTGACCCTAGCAGTATGAAGTCCAATGGAGCCTTTTTAATAAACAGGAGAGAAAGCTATTAGTTCCCAATTTTGCATAAAATTTATATATTTATCATTGTGCATCTATATTTATCTTTATAGTTGTGAATCTGTGCGTTTGTGTAAGAGTCTTTATGTATCTGCATATTTGTATCTATTTATTTATTTATCCATCTGAACATGTACTGTGTGTAAACTATAATTATCTTTATATGTATGCATGTGTATGAATGTATTTTCTGGTGCATTTATATGTATAATGTCTCATTTTAACATATTCTTGATATCCTTTTGCAGTTCCAAAGTCATCAGATCTTTCATATCCTTGTTGTTGTGGCTGCTTTTGTACACTTGAATGGAATATGTGAAATGGCATATTACAGATTTAAAGTTGGAAAATCATGCCCTACTTGACAGTCTATACTGCTGTGTTTATTTTGAATATATTTGTGGCACTAACACCTTCTGATGTAATATCTATGGATTATATATTTGAAGTTTGTGCACAATTTACCCAATCAATTGTATCACAGCAAGATGGTATAACTTCATGACTAAGATTACATGTCTTGCTATTTTGTTAGTGAAGCAGTCTTGCCAAAAGTCTTTGCCTTAGTTGCCAGAAAGATGGTCAAAAAGGGAAAATAGATTTGCAAGCCTCCCAGATGTTATGAAATAATAGAAGTGCATAATATTTTGGGTTTGGCATAAATTTTGTGGGAGTGGAGTAAAGTATAGTAATGATAAATTGGCATAAAATCTCATAAGTGTTTGAATAAAAATGTTTTTCCCTTGAAGATAAACGTGGCAAAATCATACTATGCTTTTCATTTATTTCCTTGTCATTTGAATTGACTTCATCCATGGTGAACCAACTGAGTATTTAGAGTACTATCAAGTTTGCATGAAAGAGTAGCATAAGATTCATGATGCTATAGAACAATATCTGAAATATAGCTTTTAAAATGGCATGAGTTCATATAAGAATCCATGAGATTTGGTTTGTGGCCTGGAATTAATATAGCCCTATTATCATAAACCAGACAATTTAGAAATTCATATATTTAATTTGTATATTTTAATTTGCACTCATTACAGTATTTTAGTTGACCTCTTAATTCAGCCACAAATATGTCAATCTTGAGTCAGGGATTATCAGTGTTTAGTAACTTGCTGTGTCCTCTGGTAGTCATAAATACATGCATGTTATGCCTTACATACATTTATCTGATGTATAATTACATTGTTCAGCCTTGTAAGTGATTTTTTTGAAATTTCATACCTCTCTTGTAGTCATAATGTAATGTTCAAGTTTCTCTCAGCTGGGCAGCTTTTGTTTGGAAGACTACCTCAAAGGATGTCAACCCTTTGAGCTTGAAGGCTAGAGCCAGCAATACTAGGTACCAGCTCAGACCTTACACTGTTGCAAAACCCCACTTATAGGCTACACTTTACCCACACTCAAGCTTTTTAGCATCCAAAATGGTAAAAACTATTTTTGAGGTTTTCCAATATACTGTACACAAGCTCTGCAATGTTTGAACTGATCTTCTGAACCTGTTGAATCCTCCCTATCAAATGAAAGGCCGGCTTATAAACAAACGTAAGTGTACTTCTTCGTTGTTAATCTCAGTCTTCTTAAATTTCCGTCCTGCAGCACAAGTTCCCCCACGCAAATAAAGCTACTTTCCCCCACGCAAATAAAGCTACTTTGAGTGGAAATTGAAAATTGCAAAACAATGTCAGTGTTGACATATGAATGGGTATATGTGATAGTAACCGATTGTGTTTCAGTTGTTGATGACGGTCCCACACAACCCTTGTAAACGAGGACTTAAATTGTTCCAAAGGAATGGTGCACTCCGCACACAGGCGGCACCGCAAATGTGCGGAACTTTGGAGCCGAGAAAGGGCGCGACCTATTCGCGGGTTGCTAAGGTATTTAATTAAGAAAAGCAAACGTGAATTAGCGTAAGAACGTAAGACAATTCATATAACTTTATGCTTTTACCATTACACAAGAGATTTAAAATATTACCCTCGAGAGATTTTTGTCCTATTGTGAAAAGGCGTTTTTTCAAATTAAGAACAAACAACTAACTTGGAATAACATTTTTTCAATTATATCAAAAATAATTCTAATATTCAAACGACTTTGAATAAACAACTATTTTTTTTTCATACAAGAAAGCTAAGTCTATTCTATGAAAGATAAGTTTTGTTTACACAACAAGTTGAAAAGTGAACTGCAAACATTTACCCTTGGTGAACAGCTTGCACTTGGATGTTGTGCTTGTCTCTGTTTCTACGATGTCTGTATAGTTACAGAGCTTGGCTAGTATTTACACAGGTTAACGTTTCTGGAAGTGAAAGGTTTCTAAATGACATGTTTCAATCTACTGAAAATCACTGTATTGATTGTAGTTGTTAGTAATGTAGTAAAAGTGCACAAAAGAAAAATACAATTTGGTGCAAGTTAACTTATACTAGTTATGATTCATACTTACTTACAAAAATAAAATTCCATATAATTATCAAGATTTAATCTTATGCTACATTTTGCAAAAAATAAAGTGTTAAGCTTTAGTTCAATATTTTCTGATAATGTTGAGTGAACTAGATTTCCTTATTGGCCAATCTCAGTGAGAAATTTCTTCCTTGATATATCCTGAAGAATCTACCATAATAGCTGGGACAACAGATATTCAAAAAGGGAGGCCCACATGCATTGGGGAACTTTGGGTGTGGCAACCAAATTACATAATTTCACCCAAAGTCCCCCCAGTCTGTGATGGTTGGCACCTCCCTTGGGCACATGCATTCATGGACACTTATATGGATAAAAAGGTAAACTCTGTAAGCTGAAAAGGGGTACTTTACATACGAATTCATGAACAATGGGGGCACATGCCTCCTACCTCCTACTTAAATGCTTATGAGTCTTCCCTTGTTTGGAAAGTGCACCATAGAGTGTAATAAGGTACTATTGGGTGAACTGTAGCAGTTGTAACCATCAAGATTTCAGTACCAAAATGCAAAATATCCATGGAAGAACTTGAATATAGAGAACTGGAGAAATTCTCATAAGCAGAATGTACTCTATGAAACACTTTCCTCATTTCACTGGTGCTTTTGAATAGGATTCAAGCCTCCTAATGACAGGTATGATACAATTATCCCGTCTCTTTTTACTTTTTCAGCAGGATGGTGCTAGCAACGATAGTTCATTACACAAAGTAACTGATGATGGAAAATTCTAGTTTCCACCAAATGGTTAAGATTAGAACAACATACTAGTCTATATATTCTATTCAGCTTTATTCAATGAGTTCAAGGTATGAAAATATATGCTTTTGTGCTTGCTGCCATGACTTTTTTGATATCACTATAAGTGCAAACAGATGTGCAGTTTGGAATGAATGTTGATGAGGTAATCTTTGTGAGAAACAAGCAGAGCAGTACAGCAGGTAGCATGAAATTCTTACATGCCAAGACAAGTCAAATGTATGATGTATAACTTAACATGTCTTGTGCAATATAGAAGTTTTTATATTCACCTATTACACTAAGCCTTCTGTGACTTCCATAATAGGAATTTTCTTTCACATAGATACCACCATAATATATCAGAAAACTTGAAATATAACAAGAATAAGTTCCAACAGCATCAGTTTGGGTTCTTAAAATAAATACATCGTTGGGTATCCCCTATGTCATTACATTTAAAATGCTGTCAGTAAACACCATTTTAAAAAAATGATGCAGATCCAATATATCAAATAATTTTGTAAACAACTAAGCTTAGAAGTTACACACAACAACTCTGTAGCCAGGCATGTGTTCAGGGGTGGCAAAATTGTCTTAGAGGAATCACATAGTACAAAATCTGAGAGCTTATTTCAAAATTTATGTTATCAAAAACAAATGGATAATGTGTGTACTGGAAAAGAATGATCTTTCTTGTATGTCACAAGGACCAAGGTTTAGCTCAATTAAAATTTCAGGAGTTCTCTCCATAGCTATAAAGAAAAAGCAGCAAAATAAATTGCAAAAAAATCTAAATTTTCCCAGGGGTGGCAAAAAGCTGGCAGCCTGTGAACCAGGGGTGGCATTTGCCACCCCATGGTTACAGGTCTGACACACAATCACAGGAATATAAGTTCCCTGATTTTTCTTGTGATCAATAAAAAGGTGGCATGGGTACTTCCATTATGTGCTCTGAAAAACTAGGTCCACATTTCACATGATCATTTTTGAGAAATAATAGTAGAGCAGGGTATTAGTGAATGGTACAGCATGAACAAATACTTAGGCCTCTAACATATATTACACACAAAGATGAAAACATAACACTAATTGACTTCATTCATAGCCACAGAATTGGATCGCAAAAAATATCTATAATTTTCCTCCCTCTGTTGAGCTGAATGTTGTCTTACAAACTTGTTGCCAGATTTTGGCATCTGAAGTCTGAGTTTCTTAGCACTGGGCCGTCTACTTTTGAGATCCTTTCTATCTCCTCTTCCCTTCTCTGTTGACTGCTCATCAGTTGCTTCCATGTCAACATCATCTATAGGTACTGCCTTCTGAGTTGGGGTTTTGTATAATTCACATATATCCAATGGCTCATCCTCTTCAAATGAATAACTTTCACTTCTTACAAATGGAAACTTAGGAGGCAGTTCTCCTGTGGGTGTTACCTGTGGTGAATTACGAGGTGACATGCCAGCAGCGTGATTTATCTCAACTGTCTGCTGCCTTCGGTCTTGCACCCTCTTACGTATTTGTCGGAGCATCATTCCTCTATCTACAATGTAGAGTATGCAATTATTTCTTGGTTGTACGGTGATCAACAATATTTCAAGATATTTTCTATGGTTGCTAGTCTTGATGACTCATTGATATGATAGGCTAATGCTGTAACGGCATTTCAAACAAGCCATAAAACACATCTTTACTCAAAAATCTGACGTCGTATGCCAATTTACTACAATGGAGGATCTGATAAATAACATCTGTGCAAGCTTACTGACGTATCAGCTACGGCACAGCGAAGCATCTTGTTCGAAGTAGAGTCATGATATATGTTTGTTTGGCAAGGAAGATTCTACCTAGTTCTACTTATATGTGATTGGTTTTGAATTGCAAGACAAATTTAACCTTATACTTCAACTATATCTTCCTGTTAGCTTAGTTATACAAATAATCCCAATTAAATTTTAAATGCTAAAAATATTCTCTGTTATATCACACAAGGTATTATCGAGCATCTCTGAGGAATCCATGGCATCATTTGAACTTGTTAGGAAAGTGCAATCAAACTACATGCCTACCGTTTCAGCAGATCTGGACTGTCATACATTCATCAATCCTGTTCCATATATTTAAAAAGACTAGTTTGATTACTTTAGAAAGGTAAGCCAAATACGGTAATCGTTTTGCTTGAGGCAGGTACTTACTTTGAGATCGCTCCAAATGTCTGATCCTTGCACCCAAAGTAAGAATTCAAAAATATTTGCAAGCATTCAGACCTTCGCAATGCCAGTCAAAAGCAACAATACTCCATGTTTTTTCCTTCATGGGGTGTGTCCAGACAATTTTTGACATTCAATCATCAAATCAACAGATGAAGTGTACTTAACAAAAACTGACCATTATTATTCTGCAACAAATGAGTTATTCTGTGAAGAAGGAGCAATTGCTACCTAATGAAACGACTTATTCCTAATCGGAATCTACAGACTGTACGAATCATCATAATTTGCAAGTTGTTGACCAGCTGATTACAACTTTTATGGGAAAAACAAAAACTCTATGTAATTGTTACCTCGTTTTAACGTTGCCTCTCTTAAGATAGCGCCGTCACCACAACAAAACCGAACTTCTGTGCGACCAGCGACGCAACTCTGTAAGAGGGAAAAATTTATTGTGTAGTTTGTAAGCCCGTAGCCATGGGGTGGCAATTGTCACCCCTCGGCAACAGGATACTAGTCTTTTGCCACCCCTGTGAAATTCTTTGCAATATTCTATTGCTTTTTGTTTGTAGCTAAGGAGAGGTCGGAAATTTTTGTTGGTCTTTGTGACATTTTAGAAAGTTCAATCTATTCCTGCGCACACATAGTCCTTTAGACTTTTATGACATGAAGTATGAAATAAGCTCTCAGATTTTGAGCCACGTGATTCCTCCACAACAATTTTGCCACCTTTGAAACGCGGGCCTGGCTACGGACTTGGTAGTTGGGACATCCTAAGATCTAGAAGATTTGATTCCTTATAAATATTGTTATGACGGTTGTGTTAAAGTCTCTTCGAGTTTGGAGAAATATACACAGTTTCTTATTTTTGGCTTAATGAATAAATAAATAAATAAATAAATATATATATATATATATATATATATATATATATATATATATATATATATATATATATATATATATATATATATATATATATATATATATATATATATATATATATATATATATATATATATATATATATATATATATATATATATATATATATAACAATCCAAAAGAACTATAAAATCAGAGTGCTCAATGCGATAGGCAGAGCTATATTTCAGAATAACACCTTAAAAACCAAAATAAAAGTGTTGTTTGACTGCAATTAAAATCACGTAACTCTGAATTTCACGCTTGTTGCGATCATCAGATGTGCAAGCAGCGTGAAACTCAGAGTTGTGTGATTTTAATTGCAGTCAAACAACACTTTTATTTTGGTTTTTAAGGCTTTATTCTGAAATATATATATATATATATATATATATATATATATATATATATATATATATA
>OLMO02000273.1:6404294-6420594 GCA_900291935.2 Cassiopea xamachana
TATATATATATATATATATATATATATATATATATATATATATTTATATATAATCTAGGGCAATGTCGTGTTCACGTTATCTCAGTTCAGCTTTACATTGAACCAGGTAACAATTTCCATATTATTTGCCTAAAGTTTCTTAGTTCAGTCTCTTTAGTTCTAAAAGTTTCTTACATTTGAGGGCGTCCAGTACTAGACTGTTTATAAATTGGTTTCTTATGAAGAAAAATGCTTAATCAATATTCCACTCTTTCGCATAATTCTAAAATACAGTACACAATGGAAAGCTTTCTTTCATAAAATGTCTGATACCTCGTACGAGACTACACATTCCTGGCACTTTTTTTTCTTTCATAAAATGTCTGATACCTCGTACGAGACTACACATTGCCGGCACTTTCTTTCATAAAATGTCTGATACCTCGTACGAGACTACATATTGCCGGCACTTTCTTTCATAAAATGTTTGATACCTCGTAAGAAACTACACATTCCTGGCATATTACTGCCCTATTTCATAAAGTACCCAAGTGCAAATTTGGCATTTTGTGAACTAACTTATGACTTTGCATTTTGAAGAATGATTTTCAATCAATAACACATTATGATTTGGTAATGTGAAAGGATCACAAGGAAATAACTTCAACAAGGAAATAGTCTAATTAGAATGTTGTTTGCTCACCATTTGTGAAACGGGTTGCTTAAAGACATGCCGTCCAATACCAGGGATGCCTGCAATGGGAGGCAGGATGGGCAGCTACCCCCTCTGCCTTCATCCATGGGGGTAGGAGTGGCAAGAACTACGCTTCTACTGAACTCTGTCCATCTCTCCTATCTTCTGAAAGGGCATTTTCCTACATTGCATGCTGTTGTTTTGTTGTTGTTGTTGTTGTTGTTTACTTTGTTTTGAGTAGGCTGTTATACCTAGCTTTTTCAGCTAATTTAGGCCTACTATTCATGCCGCATCCAGGCATGGGACCCCTAGCTTAACGTCCCTTCCGAAGGACGGCGGAGTGAGCTGTTTTGGTCGTTCGTCTGGAAGGATGCCCATCCAGTTTCTGACCGTGCACAGCCATGCTTAACTTCAGTTAAGCTAATGGAACTGGCTGGGCCGCTTGGCCACTCACCCCGCTATAGATCAAGGCAATATGTAAAGAATCAGAATCCAAATATAAGCTTGGACCATAGGCATAGGTACAATAAACGTAAAGTTGCCTAATACTTTGAGTAGGTAAAACAATTATGTGTGACTCGAGATGAGATCTGAGAACTGACTAATTATAATGCTTAATCATAATCATAATCCAAAGGTGGTCTAAGCAAGCATACTTGTGTTCAATGGTGAGGAGTGTCAAAAGTTTGGACCATTTGTGCGTTGGTACTACATGAATGACCCCCTTGTAGAGCCTCCTAGATGATAAACCAGGGGTTCCTAACCAGAGTTCATCGCACCACGCCGATGAGACATCACCTCCACAAGATGCAAGAACCCCCCTCCTCAATGATAGGAATTTGATCTATATACTTCTCTACAGCGGCCTTCAACAAAGACCAGGGGTTCCTAACCAGAGTTCATCGCACCACGCCGATGAGGCATCACCTCCACAAGATGCAAGAAACCCCCTCCTCAATGATAGGAATTTGATCTATATACTTCTCTACAGCGGCCTTGAACAGAGTATATATTGTAGGGAGTGCGGGGGCAGAGAGAAGCTCTGGGGTGTGAGTAAAAGAGTTTAGGAACCTCTGCAATAGATGATAGCATTTGATGTCCCCCCATTTTCTATAGGAATCTAGGGTGGAAGAATCTAGTTTACTTAGGCATACTCTGTCATCTGAGATTGTTATCTTAGCTCCATTCCTTCATTTTTCGATAGAATTTCAGCATAGATGGTACTATAGCTACACGTGCACCCATAGTTACGAGCTTTCCAACGTGACCACAAGGTCAAGTAGTAGAATTTTGTATTAATTGATAGTTCTGTTCTGTAAATTGCCATTTGTTCTTAGTAGAATTTCACATGAGTTATTAAATAGATATATTTGTGAGTATTCATTTTCCGTTTGTAGTGTCTAACATTATTATTTTACACTCATACTTACCTGTTTACATTTTTGAACCGTTTCTGCTCACGATTAAGCTAATTTATGCTCTACTTGTATTTTCGAGGCTGTTTTAAGCACTTAGCCAATACGAGGCTATTTTCAGCTCTTCGCGCTTTTTTATTCACGAATTTTCATTCCCGGAGGAATTTTTATTAAAAGCGTGACGTGACGCTGACGTGACGCTGGATGCATGGATTGTCTTCCTCTTTGGGTTTACATTGCTGCCAGTTGTTACTCTCAACGTCGCTGTAGCTTGAAAAATGGCTGCAGAACCAGCCAAGGATTGGCTTACGTGAAACCCGTTTTTGCATTTATTGTGCGGTATTTATGCTGAAAGCAGTGACTTTGCAATATTAAAGCTGTGCTGTAATGTCAACAATACCGGCGGAAAAAAGATTGTACGGAGATTGAGAGGTTGCCCTTTGCGATGCATGAAGAATTCTAACTCTGAAAGTCATTGTCAAAGCACTGAAACAATTTAAGGTATGAATAATTACGAATTACACTGTAATAATCTGTTGGTACTACAGACCTTTACTACAGCACGAAAAAGCGGCAACATGCTTTTGACATACTGAAAGCTTTTTTCGTCCGTCACTCGTCAGAGTATGAAACGTCGGATAGTGACCGAAAGGTTAACCGAAATATATAGCCAGATGCGGTTACATGTGATAGGATACGCTTCAATCTCTAACGAGTGTCAGACGAAAAAAACTTTCAGTATGTCAAAAGAATGTTGCCGCTTTTTCATGCTGTAGAATTATACTTTCCTTTTTGCGTTGAGTAGTGCGGCTTAAAATTAGCCTGCTTTGCAGATATCTACTTAGTTTTCAGGAAAGAGTAAGTAGGTTTTCTTATATTTACATCTGGTAGGTTGTTTTATTACCAAGTGGTGTAGGAAAAGGTAGAAGACCTCCTCATAGCAAATTTGCAGTTTCAGGGTTACCATGTCTCCTAAAAGTCCTGAAATATCCTAGAAAAAGAAAACTATCCTAAAAAAGTCCTTAAAAACTCTCAAATTTCAGGAATATTTTACTGTTCTCTTAAATTTTTTCTAAACTTTTCATAAGTTGGATTTCTTTTCAGCAGATGCATTGCTTAATAGATTATTTTTTGATAGTTATATCAATAAAAATAGTCAAATTACCAATTCTCTTAAATTCTACAGTGAATGTATTATATACTAATTAGGTACAATGACTTCTGCCGCACCATAATGACCTCAACGCTTACTGAGTTTCTCTGTAATCTACAAAATCTAAAAAATGAGCGAGGAAATATCCTACGTTCTCCTAAATATCCTAAAACAGTTTGATGAAAAAAGAGTGGGAACCCTGAGCTTGTACATGTCGCACGAAATATTGAAAAGAGGAAGCCAGGAGCGCACCGCAGTGTGGGTGGGTGGGGTGTTATATCCCCACTTTTTCCGAAAGCCACTGGAAGAAACATACAGAATTCACGGTTACCCAGGTCGATATACTTTCACCATGAGCCAAAGCAAGTGCCTGCGTTCAACCTACTGGCTAAAGTGGCATGTCAGCTGTGAGGTAGTTTTTGATGGAACAAAGAAAGGTAATTTTTGATTGAAAGGCAGACGACAGTCAATTGAAATTCATGCTTAATCAATTGTCCGTCTATTTATAAATTGTTCAACTCTTGTTATCTAAAAATCATACTGCATAGGTAAGATTTGATAGGTGAATCATTACACTTGCCAAGAAAGAACTCCATGAATTTAAGGAAAATGATATCATTTGACATAATCTGAAGCAGGAATGACTTTCGTCCAAGCAAGAGATCAAATACAAGATTTATCACGTACTTTCTATCCTTGAAATCATTAAAAACTTTTTTCATTTGCATAATATTTTATTGAACATAATTGTCATCACACAGCCTATATCTAAATCAGTGCTTCTCAGTTGTTTTTCGTAAAGCCCCCCTCCCATGAACAAAAAAATATTTCGCGCCCCTTAATAGGTATAAATAAGATCACTGACTTTAGATGTTCTGTAAGTAAATCTGTTCCCCGGAGCTATACGCGTCCCCTTTAGCATCGCATCGTGCCCCACCCAAGTGGGCGCGTCCCACTGAGAAACGCCGATCTAAATCAAAATATTGTAAAATCTCAGGTCAGGTACTCTGCAGTGGATTAAGTGCAATACAAATTAACTATTATACCATAATTCTCATTATACATACATACATACATACATACATATATATATATATATATATATATATATATATATATATATATATATATATATATATATATATATATATATATAAATTGAATTCCTTGTATCCTCTATAACTGAGAGTGCTCAATACATTTCGTAGAGCATAATATAGGTAGATTGACACAGAAAATAAAACTGCGGAATTGCGACTAATAGTTTCGTGAAACTATTAGTCGCAATTCCGCAGTTTTATTTTCTGTGTCAATCTACCTATATATATATATATATATATATATATATTATTGCATCAGATTAGGCTAAGGATTAATCAGTTCTCAATCAGGTTTCAGAGTTTTATAAACTGCCTTTAGACATCGCTGCTCCTGATCCTGGTGCTGTAGCAAAAAGGCTCTCGGCTACCCTTTGTTCCCTATATGGGTTGCCTATGTAATACCCCTTCTTAACACTGTCAATGAAGCTCTCGATTTTATCAGCTGGAACCAAGGAACATGTACAGCCTCCCCAACCAGCGCCACTCAACCTTGAGCCAAGTGCTCCAGAGTCCCTAGAATTGAACTTAAAAGATTGATAATAGAATTTATTCAAAAATAATAAGCTCCAAAAGCACTATTTATTTAATTTCTCACTGCCAGAATAGTCATATCAATCAGGGATGTAACTTCAATTTAGTTTTGGTGGTGTTAGAGGTTTGCTCTGCGAAAATTTTGCCTGTGACCTTTTCTTCTTTAGTAACAGTAGTTGATCAAATGGTCCTGGCCAGTAAGTTGCCCTGCGAAAATACATCGTACTGCCGTTTTCGCTCAGTGAAATGGCAAATGTTCAAGGTTGGGAGGTGGCTCACTCCCCTCCTATACTCCCTTAAGTTTCGCCCTGACATCAATGTGCTACAATGAAGTGAATGTGTTTTTGTAAGAAACAACCTTTTCGCCTTCAGCTCCGATGTTTCTTACTCTTTTGCCAAATCTAACCTCAGGTATTTCTTACCTTTTTTGTAAATTTTCAAAACCTCCAATGAACACAACAATCCAGATTAGTTGCTTGGTTGTTGTTGTTGTTTACTTTATTTTGAGTAGACTATTATACCTAGCTTTTTCAGCTAATTTTGGGTCTACTATGCATGCCGCATCCAGGCATGGGACCCCTAGTTTAGCGTCCCTTCCGAAGGACGGTGGAGTGAGCTGTTTGGTCGTTTATCTGGACGGTCGCCCATCCAGTTTCTGACCGTACACAGCCATGCTTAACTTCAGTTAAGCTAATGGAGCTGGCTGGGCCGCTTGGCCACTCACCCCGCTAATAGGCAGTTTGGTTCATAAAAATTTTCTGGGGGCAAGCCCCCAGACCCATAAATTAAGATTGTACTACTAGGAGTCCAACATACTAAGCATAAAAAGTTTGAAGACCAAAATCTACCTCTTTGGAGGAGCATACAGATATATGGGCCCTCAGAGGAAGCCTTCGCCCCCCTGTCCCAGGTGCGTTCAGGAGTCCCTGTCCAATGCAATTTGCGATTGAATGCAACAAGTAGAGTGAATATAACAGGTGGGCTCATGAAATTTTAAAGATTATTGTTCCTAGCAGCAGTCCTTCCCATCTGTCAATCAGATCTTGACTCTATTCTACACATCAACTTTCCAAACTTGCTTCAACTCAGTCCCTTTTGGTTGACTCCTTCATACATTTCTAACAATTGAGTTTTGTTATTCATAGACTTGTTTACTTTGTAACCTGCAGTGGTATCCGAACATGAATTTGAACAAAGGCATTTGTTAATTGAGGGTAGAATTCTGCTCATTCGTTCGTTGAAAATGCTGGATGACATAAACATTGGTCTGAAAGCATCTCTGTTCACCATGTTCTTATCTTCACTTGGTCTTTCATGCAAAGCTCCACGTTTCGCAGAATAGTTCACTTTCTACTCACAAGCAATTTTAACTTCTGTCTGATATTTCTATGTAAAGCTGACGCAGTCATGATGGCATAGATTTTCCCATCTTAATAAAGGTATCTGTATCATACTGGATTCACTAAGACTACAGGAAAGGGTGAGGAATTTGACTCGACAGAAACACAACCATGGATTTAAAGTCGTCTGCTGAAAATGTCACTATGCATGGCTTCGGACGAATAACTACCACTAAGTCGTTCCTAGCTCGATCCCTTTGGTCGGTCCTTATGCTTGTGTTCAGCTCAATATGTGTGTACCAGCTGGTGACAATTATCTCAAAATATGCTAGCAATTCCTCGACCATTAAAGAAGAGACAATAATCACATCTGAGCTTGATTTCCCTGCTGTGACAATATGTGGTCCAGCTTTTAGCAAGTGGAAGCTCTTAAAATTTGCAGAAGATAGAAACATAACTGTTGCACCTTCAAATGAACGCTTGAAGAACCTTGGTGTTGACAAATACCTCGTTGGCTTTGAGTTGCTTGACCGTGAAATTGTTGATTTGGAAAATCTGGAAAAGGTGGTAATGAATGAGGATGAGTTTCTGTTAAAGAAGCTGAAGACATGTAGTTTCAATGAAAGGAAATGTAATTACACTATGGATTATGAAAAGCTACTTGTCCTCTACCGAAGCTTCTGTTATAGGTTTAATCATCACGGGCAATTTAAGCAAAGGCGTGCTGGTGCTCACTCTGGATTCCACATCATACTTTTTCTTAACGTATCAGATACAACTCCGTGGTCGTTTATTGATGTCGGTGACGCTGTGGAAGTAATCATACAAAACGCGTCGGAGTACCCTTTGACTGAATCACCGACCATCCTTGGAAAGGCTGGACATTTGAGTCAAATTGACATCCGCAAGACTGAGATTCAACGTATGAAGTCGCCTTTCCCATCCAACTGCACAGACGGTGAGGATGCAAATATCTTATACCCTGGAAAGTACACCACCTTAAACTGCATGGAATCATGCATCGCTTACAATAGCGCAAAAGAATGCGGCGTTGTGATGTTTCATCACCTACCATACATGCCAAATGCAAATGGATCGCTAAGATTAGCTCAGAAAGAGGACCTAGAGTGCTATATGAGAGCTTTCCAGAAGGTAATTGATGCGGATTTCAGCTCTTGCAGCTGCAGTTTGTCATGTCATGAGACCATATTTCAAAAGTCAGCTTCGTATTCCCAATGGCCTGCTACAGCCGACCTACCTTTTTATAAGACAATACTCAGTGAAAGTTTGGGGTTGAATGCGAGCAATCTTTCTGATGAATTCGTGAGAAGGAACTTTCTGAAGATCTCTGTGTTTTTTGGTGACATGAAGTACAGGAAAATTACTGAGGTGAGGCAGTATCCGCTTAGTGGTCTAATCAGTGACATTGGTGGGCAAATGGGCATTTGGCTTGGTGCTTCAATGTTCTCATTTATTGAGCTAATATGCCTTTTGGTTCAATGTTTCCAAGCAATCTGTAAGTCGAGGGAAAAGGAAAGGAAAGAACAAACATTGGAAAACCCATCATTCAGTACTAACTAGCATCTGTTGCTGAACTTTAGTGAACTCTATGACATGTTTGACTGACTGTAACTCCTTTAATGTTATTTCAAGTTGTTGCTTGGCCCATTTTGTTGATTAACGAATGTAAAGAGTACAGCAACATATAATTTTATTGGTGATGTGAAGATTTGGAAGTGAGAGAAAGGAGCAGAGTCCTTATAAAAAGAAGTTAAATATTACAGACTTCAGTGAAAGAGTTTTCACAGAATGTAATTAAGAGTATATTGTGAGAATAAAGGTGAAGAAACAATTATTTATAGCGCCATAAAGATTTAATTATTGCAGTGAAGCTAGGACTGTTATGAGATAGTGTTGATTAATTAGTGTTAGAAGTAAAATCTTGGAAAAGCAAATGGAACGAATGGTGGACCAGAGGTGTATAAGGGTCTTATTTGACTCGTTAAAAATCTGAAATGCACTTTTCGTGTACGTGTATCTAATTGTGCAATTCCTATTTCCTCTGAAATCCAATTTTTGGAGATAGCCTTCTGAATGAAATGGTACTTCAGAGCATACAGGCAAGAAGACTACCCGAGTTCTACTTTTGCTAATTCAGCTGCTGCATTTAGCTGCTACTGCACGACCCATCTTTCACAAGCTGTGCCCAGAAAATCTATGGAAGAAGTTCAATCTAAGGTCCCACCACTCCAGATACAATACACGATTCTGCTGAAATATCCAGATTCCTAAGTATAATCTAGAGTACGCAAAGAAAGGATTTTCATACTCAGCTCTTAAAACCTGGAATGAAATCCCCTTAAGCATTAGGGAACTTCCCATGCTTTTTCACTTCAAAAAACAACTGAAAATGTATTTGATGAGCTGACAATAAATCAAACGCGACCCCCTGGGAGAACAGCCTAAGGTAGATTTTAATTTTTGTTACTGTAACTAAACCATTATGACTACGATGTATTACTAAGTTTATTTTAGTTTTGCTGAAGGGTAATTCGTGTAAAAATAAGTTAATATTAATATGAATAATATGAATATTGCGATACTTCACTAATTGCTTCATATCCAGCAGTGTATAGCTCAAGGGGACTAGCCCTTCTAACTTTCCTTCCAATTACGGCTCTCAGCAAGCTTTTACTTTGTACTTTGAAGCAAGTAGCACGTAGACAACAGAAAAAACATTTTTTCTGAAGTGCCACACATGTATAAGCATTTGTATTTATTTATTTATTATTATTTAGGCCTTTTAATCAATATCAAATTTTGTTCTGGCAAGAAGAATCTATAGAATGCTGTGTATTTACTGCCTTCTATAAACTCTTATATAACCCCTTTACAAGCATCTATAAACTTCCATCATTACGTTTAGCTTTTCAAGTATACAGTCGATATTTGCTAGTGAGTGCGTTGCATAGAAATCTTTGAAGGAATGCTCCTAATTGAGTTATATCTATGAACTCTCACTGAATCTCAACTAATTTCTTCAAGCTAGTCTCTCTCACAGTGCACTTGTTCGATCACCATGGACACCGTGTAATCTTTCAACATACTAATTAGCAGTGGCGTTGCGTCAGGGTATTCAAGGTATTCACTGAATACCCTAAAATTTTTGAGGAAAAATAAAAAGGTACAATGGCAGTGGTCATTGAAATGGCAAATGTAGTTGCCTTTCAACCTTTTAGCTCTTCTAAACTTCAATATAGTAAATGCTGAAGCTGCGAGGCCTTAAGAGAAAAAGAAGAACTTCATGTTAAACTTAAATCTGTCACGAATACTCAGTGAATATCTTGGAGGGCGTTCAACCAATCAAAATGCTTCATTCTAATCAATAAATCCCCCACTAATCTGCGAAAACAATGGGATTGGACGCAAATTTTTCCCTGCATCCAGCCTCGGTTAGTGATTGATCAACAGTCAACAGTCGCTTACAGCCGTAGTCTCACTTCCAAGTTGATAAAAGCGATCATGTCTGCTGTCGACAGGATATTTTTCACTAAACAATCAATAATTCCACATTTGTGCCATTTTTCTAGAAATAGCAATCGTGAAGACCATTGAAAAGTACGTTATTCATTAGCCTAAGGCGCATTAGGCCACTTTATTCACCGTATGAATCTCTCGCCTTGGTTAGGAAGGGCACTATAATGTGAATAGTTGCTTAAGTGGTAAATGCTACTAGATTTCAAACAGCTCCCTCGACTTCTTAAGTGCATTGGTCTTTTAAAGCTCGAAGCATGTGTGTACTGTTCATTTCTCATTTTTGACAAAGTCATTTTCTACTACTTCCGCTGTGATGTGTTCTTCTTTTTATCCGATAAAACAACCTTCAATACGGGATGTTTACTAAGCAACCTGTTTTGCCATATTTAATGCTCAGGCTCAAGGAGCCACACCCAGTCACACCAAGCCACACCCAAAAACTTATAGAAACTTATGATAGAATACCCAGTCGAAGAGGTGAGGCTACGCCATTGCTAACTAGTAGGGGAATTCCCCATCAGACATTTAATATTTGACGACTAGTTAGTCCATGGATCACGACTAGCTATTCCACTTTGGCTGAAATTATTCTTAAATTTGTCGTAAATTTCTTAAATTATTCTTAGCTTTACATTATTTTAACATTATTCTTAAATGTAACTTGTGTTTTTACATGGGCCAAGGCTACCCCCTGTGTTGCAGGTTCGGTTCTCTTACTCATGCTTTACTTAAGAGCACTTTTAGATCAGAACACAAGTGAATTCTTTATTACTGTAAACGATGACTACCAACAACAACTAACTAATAAAACAGAAACGACAGATACATAAAACAGATAAGATTGACGGTTGTCAATTAGCAAAAGCTGTTAATGTTTTAATTAACTGTCACTTTATGGTGCCTCTCTAATTTTCTCTTACTGTTTGGCATCAGGGGTTCCCATCATGAACCCTACATAAACGCCTGCAATTTATCGATTTTCTACCGATATTTTCATGGACAATGCTCTCTGGAGATCAATAATATCATTCCTGGTCTCACCCTATCTCACCTTTTCCAAGTTACGCTACTTAATTCGCAATCTTTAGCTCACAAATCATCTTTCATTCTCAACTATGGAAAAGCCTGCCTTCCCCTGCTTTCCCCGAAACCTAAAACTTATCATCCTTCAAATCTAACATCAACAAACTTAATCTTATCTCTCTATCCACTTAACCGTTCTTCCTTTTCTAAGTTTTTCCTTTGTTGGGGTATTCTTATAGGTCCTAAGGCCTTTCCCCGTCATTGCATACTAAAGAAAAGAAAAAGCAGAAATTCTTAGCTTTAATATTCTTATAAACTTTATTCTTATAAGAAGGAGTGTATTACACTATTATTTGAGGATGTGACAAACCCCATTACATTTCTAGCAGTGACGTCCTTGTGTGTCAGTTCCCCACAAGTAATCTTTCTTCAAAAGACCCAAACGATTGACAGAAATTGCAGTTCACGTAGTTGTTGGTAGCGATGCATATCAACTAGCTACTACAAACAATGCTTTCAAGTCCATTTGATAACTGAATGCAACAAGCACAAATAACTATGGCGGTTTTAATTGCATATGGAAGACATACAATGGAAAGCATCAACTGCAAACTGGTGGGATCATGAATTTTTAAGAATGTTATTGTGCCTGGAAATACCAACCATTCATTTCCTTCTATCAGTACCAACCCAATTTTCTCTTCCCTCAATGGCATTCCAATATTTCTTTAGATCGCGGTGTCTTTCAATTATATCTTTCATACAGCTTTCACAACTGGGCACTTGTGATGCGTACATTAGTGTACTTTTCAACCAGCAACAGCATCAGAAATATACATACGAATAGAGAAACTAGTCAATGTATTGATTTGTTCTTTGTGAAACTAAACGCATGTGGTGCGTTGGTGGATTGCGCCGGATGACATAAAAAGTAATAGTTTTGGCATGGCATTATCTCTGTTCGACATCCTCCTGCCCTGACTTAATTCTTCGTGAGGAGCTAAATGTTTTCAGTGAATATTTCCTTTCTACTCAGCACCAAGTTTCCATTTCAGCCTGATACTTTCAAGTGCAGTAGATGCATTTGTGATTAAGTTGATTTGACGTTTTTGTGATTAAGTTGATAAAGTGTGGCATTACCATATTTGACTCAGTAAGGCTACAGACAACGTTGAGAACATCGATGCAAGAAAAAGCCTGTGATGGATTTAAAGTCATCTGCTGAAAATGTTACCATGCATGGATTCGGGCGAATTTCTATCACCAAATCGCTCGTGGCTCGATCACTTTGGTTGGTTCTGATGCTGGGGTTTAGTTCAATGTGTGTGTACCAGCTCGTGACAATCATCTCAAAATATTTTAGTAATTCCTCAGTCATTAGAGAGGAGACATTGATTGTCTCGGAGATTGACTTCCCAGCCATAACACTATGTGGGCCGGCCTTTAGCGAGTGGAAGCTCTCAAAGTTTGCTGTGGACCAAAATTTCAGCGTTGGCCCTTCCAATCTGAAATGGGAAGGTATTGGTGTTCATAAAGGGTTTTATGGGGATGTTGCTCTTGAAACTCTGGTTGTTACTGTGGAAAACCTGGAAAAGGTAGCAATGAATGAGGATGAATTCCTGCTAAAGAGTCTGAAGACTTGTAGGTTTGCTGAGCTTGACTGTAATTACACTACAGACTTTGAGAAGCTGCTTGTGCTTTACAGGAGCTTCTGCTATAGGTTTAACCACCAGGGGCGACTGAAACAAACGAGGGCAGGATCTTACTATGGGTTCGAAATCATACTTTTCTTGAATGTATCAGATGCAACACACTGGTCATTTTTTGACATTGGTGACGCTGTGGAGATTATCATACAAAACCCTTCGGAGTACCCATTTACTGGCGAAGACGGAATCTTTGGTAAAGTTGGACATTTGAGTCAAATTGACATCCGAAAGACTGAGATTCAACGATTGAAGTCACCTTATCCTTCAAACTGCACAAATGGTGAAAATGCAAGACTTTTGTACCCTGGAAGGTATACTACTTTAAACTGTATGGAATCATGCATCGCCTTCGCTGGCGTCAAGGAGTGCAGTCTTGCAACATTTCATAGCCGAGCTTTTATGCCAAACACAAATGGAACGTTGAAATTTATTAGCGATAGTGACACCGAATGTTACAGAAAAGCTTATGTGAGTGTAGCTGAGTCAAAATTCAGTTCTTGCAACTGCAACTTACCATGCCATGAGACCAAATTTTACAAATCAGCATCGTATTCCCAATGGCCTGCTACAGCCGACCTCCCTTTTTACAAGGAAGTACTCAGTCACAGCTTGGGCCTAAATGCAAGTAGTTTACCCGATGAATTTGTAAGAAGAAACTTCCTCAAGATCTCCGTATCCTTTAGCGATATGACATATAGAAGAGTTAGAGAAGAGAGGCAGTACCCTCTCGATGGCGTAATCAGTGACATTGGTGGACAAATGGGAATCTGGCTTGGTGCTTCAATGTTCTCAGTTTTTGAGCTATTTTTCCTTTTATTTCAATTTTTCCGAGCCATCTTTGATTCGAAAAGGAAAGAAAGGATGGAGCAGACACTGGAGAACCCATCAGTGAAAACTGAATAATGCAATTATACGTTGTAATTGACTGTACTCTCTGGTCCCAAATAAATGTCCCACCCGCATATTAATTTTTCGATATTTTTCCAACGCCCGGACCTTATTGCGACTCCCGTTTATTACTTTTACGGAAATTGACTTTTCTTGAACTCCACATTTTACTTCCTCTCCTTTTTATTACTATATACACCTAATTTTCATGGCAAAATATTATGCTTTTGTATATATTTTACTTTTATGCTTAGTGACAACCCATTTTTGTTCTTTTCGTCGCGATATAATCTTTTTTAGCCGTTTCTCAAATCCCGACCCCCCCCCCATTCATCCTCCTTTTATATAATTTTGGAAATTTTCCAACCCCCTGTTTATTGGGCCTCCCGTTTATTCGGTACTTGAGAGTAGTGAAGACCGTTGCAAATTTCAGAAGCCCAAGGTTCTGTTCATTTCTTTGTACATTGCGCAAAAAACGTAAACGGTGTTGAAGAACAGCACTTAACTTTGAATGCCAGGAATTGAAGCTGAAGAAAGTAGCGGAGGCCCACAAGAATAAAGTAGACAAGTATGGGGCCGAGTGGTTGGCTCTCCACGAAAAGTAGTTAAGAGTATGTTGCTAAAGTGAAGAGGAAGAAACTATCATTTACTTGTGGCGTAGGGATTGTCACGAGAAAATGTCTTTCTATTACTACTGGCCTTCCTTTGTGTTAACCATAGGCACTGACTAAATGGAACTTTGAAGCTTGACCCACCTCTTGGCAAAGCTACGAGGGGGCTGAGTCCCCTCTAACAATTGTGATAAAGAACACTTTTTAGTAATTCAAATCACAGAAACCCATGATAATGACACAATATTTATACTTCTGTTATATATCTGTTCTGTTGCTTTGGATAGCCTTTTCTTTTGTTATTTTCAGCAATACATGTTATATAATATATAGTTGCAAAGTGTATTCATAGTAGCATAGGCGTCAAATCTTGATTGACTAACAAATAATCACCATCGAAGGCTTTCTGCCAATAATGTTGCGAGAATCCGTTCGAAAAGCATCGGGAAGCGCGTTTTGATGGTAAAAAAATGTACTTTCTTTGCAAAAAAACTGATAACAAATAGTTTCGAATAATTGAAAAATATTTTGCAAGCATGTCCAGAAGGCGTCAATTCACATTTTCAGAAGTAGCAATTTTTATATCTTGCGTAGATCAAACGTTATCGGCATTAAAAGAAAAGAAGGATAGCTTGTAATGTCGATAACTTGAGCCTCATTTTCTTATAAACTTTTTTCTTATAACAAAAGTGTGTAGGCTTTTAGGCCTTGGAGTAATCTATCCTTTGCGTCCCTCTCACAGTCTATCCCCGTAAGAAATTAATGCAAGAGCGGAAATTCACGCGTGCACCCTTGTCTGCAAGAGTGATTGCTCTTAATTATTTTAAATTGCATGTATGATCCAAGATTCATGTATCCAAAACACAGAGTTTCTTGCTGCTGAAGCATGTCAAATGTCCTATTTACAATAAGACGGGATAAAGCAGAGCTATGAAAGGAAAAAGTGACTGTTACTTGTGTTGCAGTTCCGACAACGAAGTTCCCATTTGGCATGTACGAGAGCACCGTTGACAGTGATGTTGGCAGGGGTGATTTTTCGCTCGAGCCGGGGATTTTGTACATGTGTAAACACGCGCACGTGCAATCGCACATGTGTCCAGGTACGGACTGCTCTTAGCAGCACTGCTTCAGTTCATAGTATACCATTATAGCTGTAGGTGAAAAGAGTTTTCTTTGCCCCATGAACATCATGCACAACACTTCTATAACTTCACTCACTTTTTAATTATATTAGAGTGTTAGGAAGTAAGTATATTTATTGCACAAATGAACATTTATTCATAATCTGTGTGGCGAGGCCGTAGCCAGGCCTGTGTTTCAGGGGTGGCAAAATTGTACTCCAGGAATCTCGTGTTACAAAATCTGAGAGCTTATTTCATACTCTATGTTATCACAATCAAATGGACAATGTATGTGTGCAGGAAAAGATTGAACTTTCTTGTATTTTACAAAGACCAAGGTTGAGCTCAACCAAATTTCAGTAGATCTCTCCTTATCTACAAATGTAAAGCAACAAGACAAAATTGCAAAAAAGTCCCAGGGGTGGCAATATGCTGGAATCGTGTTGTCCAGGGGTGGCATTTGCCGCCCCATCCCACCACATAGATACGCGGGCCTGCTGTGTGGTGGAGTAATTTCAACGTACTCATGACGTTGCGTATTGAAGGGGAATCTTCAACTGATATCAAATCGCGTTTTGGTACAGCTGTCGATTTATTGCATTGCTTTTTAAGTGCTGAGATAGCCCAGTGGTAGATCGTCTGCCTCTCAACCGGTAGTTCGTGGGTTCGAGCTGCGGCAGAGTCACATCAAAGACTTGGACTATTTTTAGGTGCATTTGTTTACTGTCTTTCATACTTGGACTGAGCTTTTCGTGTTTAGAATCTATTTGCAAACTGGCCAATACATCCTGGGTTTTTTGGCTTGCTGATTATTTTTCGTCGTGACTCTCCCACACAGGCTACATTTTCATTAGTCACATTCGTAAAATATTGACAAAGCCATGTTGATTATAACAGACAAGACATGTAGACAAAAGCCAAACTCAGACATATCGATAATTGTAAGCCATGTAGACAAAAGTCAGACTAAGTCCTACAGACAATTAGACAAAGCCAAATTAAAGTCTGAATTGAATGTTTCAAAACGAACTCGTCCCACCATCAGTTTTAAAGACGGGGAAAATAGTGGGCTTTTATAGCCTATAAGATGAAAATACAACTTTTTACTGCTTTGTGTGGTGAAGTTTGAGACATTACGTAATTCTTTAATTTGAACCATTGTGTAAGCGATAATTTAGTCACAATGCTTGCGGTCATCG
>OLMO02000273.1:6420694-6435135 GCA_900291935.2 Cassiopea xamachana
GGTTACCTAAGTGAGAATTTTAGTGTCACAGGGAATTCTCTGCAGGACAGCAGGGCTCTATAAGTTTCTAAAGAATATTCCCCACATTTGAATGCAAATGAAAATACACTGTTTTGCAATTTGTAAGAACGAGTGAACGATTTCAATCAATTCACTTACTTGGTCACCATGACAATGTAAATCGTTTTGTTTTGGGTGGCAAAGTATCTCAACTAGCTACTTTAAACCATGCTGTTAACTGATTTACATGATTGAATGCAACAAGCAAACACAACGGTGACGAATTTTATTGCATGGAGAAGATACGAAATGAAATCATTAGCTACAAACTGGTGGGATCATGAAATTTTAAAGACACTGCTGTGACTGGAAATATGAACCATACATTTCCATCTTTCAATAAGAATTAGACTTTTTCTCCTCGCAATAGCACCCCCTTCAAATCGGCTCCTTTCATTTGAATACTTCATACAAGTTTCACAACTAGACTCTTTTGATGCATATACCTGTATACTTTGCAACCAGCAACGACCTCAAAAATACGAAATTGCATGGAGGCACTAGTCAGTGTATGAATATGCTCTCTTCTGTTTGAGGCTAGATTTCTGATATTCCATTTGTGGACTACATTGTATGACATAAAAAGCAACTGTTTTGCCATGGCAGTAACTCTCTTCGAGACATTCTTGCGCTGATTTAACCATTCGTATGCAGCTATATGTCATCTTTGAAGAGCTCCTTTTTTACTCAGCTATAAATGGCTTACTTACAACTTCGGCCTGGTATTCCTAAACACAGTGGATACATCCATCCGCTATCGTTTTTGCTTTGAAAGAGCCCAGGGGAAGCGTAGATACCACTACGAAAGAAAACTACGATGGATCTCAAGTCATATGCTGAAAATACCACCATTCATGGCTTCGGGCGAATTTCTACAACCAAATCGCTCGTTGCTCGATCACTTTGGCTGGTCCTGATGCTGGGATTTAGTTCAATGTGCGTGTACCAGCTGCTGAAAATCACCTCAAACTATTTTAGCAATTCTTCAATTATTAAGGAAGAGACACTAATCGCGTCTGAGATTGACTTCCCTGCTGTGACAATATGTGGTCCAGCCTTTAGTAAATGGAAACTCTTAGCATTTGCTGAGGATCGAAATTTAAGCATTCCACCTTCAATTGAAATATTGGAGAGTTTTGGTGTTAACAAACGGTTCTATGGCTATCAGTTGCTTGACCGTGAAGTCGTTAATTTGGAAAACCTGGAAAAGGTAGCAATAAACGAGGATGAGTTTCTGCTAAAGGGGTTGGAAACGTGTAGCTTCAATGATCAGAAGTGCAATTACACTACAGACATTGAAAAGCTACTTGTCCTCGAGCGGAGCTTCTGCTATAGGTTCAACCATCACGGGCAATTCAAACAAAGACGTGCTGGTGCTAATTCTGGTTTTTATATCATACTTTTTCTTAACATATCAGACACAACTCCATGGTCGTTTATTGATGTTGGTGATGCTGTGGAGATTATTATACAAAGCCCTTTGGAGTACCCGTTTACTGAATCAGAAAGTGTCTTCGGCAAGGTTGGACATTTAAGTCAAATTGACATCAGAAAGACTGAGATTCAGCGATTGAAGTCACCTTATCCTTCAAATTGCACAGATGGTGAAGGTGTTAGTATCTTGTATCCTGGAAAGTACACCACCTTAAACTGCATGGAATCATGCATTGCTTACACTAGCGCTAAGGAATGCAAAGCTGTAGTGTTTCATAGCCTGCCGTACATACCGAGAGGAAGTGGAATGCGTGGTTTGGTTAGTGACCAAGACCTGCAGTGTTACTTAAGAGCTTACCAAAGCCTAATTGATTCAGATTTTACCTCTTGTAAATGCAGATTACCTTGTCATGAAACAATGTTTCGCAAATCAACCTCGTATTCACAATGGCCTGCTACAGCCGACCTACCTTTTTATAAGAAGATATTCAGTAAAAGTTTGGGGCTGAATATGAGCAGCCTATCTGACGACTTTGTAAGAAGGAACTTTCTGAAGGTCTCCGTATTTTTTGGAGACATGACGTACAGGAGAATTACTGAAGTTAGACAGTACCCGCTTGAAGGCCTTATCAGTGACATTGGTGGGCAAATGGGAATCTGGCTTGGTGCTTCAATGTTCTCAGTTATTGAGCTAATGTGCCTTGTGGGTCAATTTGTCCGAGCCATCTGTGAGTCGAAGGGAAAGGAAAGGAAAGAACAAACACTGGAAAACCCATCAGTCAGAGTTGAATAGCCTATCCCATGCAAATACAGGTAGCCCAGTAACAAATGTGAGCGAGCAAAGCACCAAAATGTTGTTCGATTTGCGTTTTAGTCCTATTTATTACAGAACAATATGAAAACTATATGGCATTGCAGTACTTTTTTGGCGATGGAAGGAGCATGAAAATGGAAGGAAGAACTGAGGGAAACTGAAGCTCTAGACCTAGAAATAGGCCACGACCAGTGGTGTAGAAGTAAATCGATAGCGAGGGGGCTCTATTGATAGCTAGGGGGTGGCTCTTTTTCTTGTATATATCTTTATAAGAAACTTTGAAGTTAATTCACGCAGATAAATAAGAAAACGATAACATCATCCAAAAAATAACGTGTGTTAAATACCCTACATCTTGTAAACCAACAATTCCTCAATAGCTCTTTGGATCTAAAACAGCATTTTACAACAGAATATTGATTCTTTTATGTTTCTACTTTGAAAAAAGTTCAAGGCTAGGGGGCTGAGTCCCTCTCAAGTCACAGCTAGGGAGGCTGCACCCACCAGGCGTCCCCTCTTCTACATGACTTGCCACATCACACCCCCTAATCGTCTACAAAGCCTCCAGAAACTTGAGTGTGATGCAGTGAATTCAGTATGTATTGGAAAGTTTCATGAAATTCGAAACTGTAGTCAGTTGATCATGGCTGATGACAGTTGGGCATAGTTGGTCTCAGTTTGCTGACCACCTAACTCCAGTCCTTAGAGCAGATTTTTGAAAGAGACTGTAGTTTAAAAGCTTAAAGACAACAGAGAGCACAAGAAATGAGATGTTTGTCATTAGCTCCCTAACTGCGATTGTTGTATTAATCCATCCATAATATAGACTCTTCTATTTTGTAAAAACTACAATGAAGCTTAATGTGTCTTCCTTTCAAATCAAATCATATAATTGCAAATCAAGCCACTTTTGCATTGCTAACTTTTGCCTAAGAATGGAATGCGTACCAAGGAGCATATCTGATCACAATTTCTCATATGAGCTGATGGTAATTTTTTCACAAAATATCAAACAATCCAGACTTTGAAGATGTCTGAAAGTGTTGTAATTATGGTATTGCACAACACTTCTTGTTAATCAAGAAGTGCAATTCCTCGCAGTGCGAAATCTGCTGGAAAGTATGGAAGGCTAGCACGAGAATTCCTCTCAATCACGTAAAAAGCAAGCACAATATTGATATTAAACCAGGCTTAGAAGACAGCAGCTGATGGTAATCCAAAAGCAATTATGTCTGAAATGGACCATTTTTCACAATGTACTAGAATTCTCTTGGACAACAATTTCCTATTAGAGACCATTCACATGGTACGTCACATTAACTTAGGAATATTTAGGTACACCCCTTGTCACATATTGTCACAAATTCAAAACTGCCAATCAACCCACCCATAGTGTGAGACGTCACATTATGAATTTCAATAGGACACTTTTCTGCTTTCGTAATAATGTGTTTATTATGTCGTTTTTGGCCTCAAAATTGCATCAAAATAGGACTGCCAGATTATTTTTCGACTTGAAGCCATATTTCTTTTAAAAAGGACCAAACTAGCTATTACAAACCAAAATGTGCTAAATGTAGAGTTGTTTAAAAATGTAACATCTGAATGCAAAGACAACTCACCCACCCCTTGTCACACTTGGTCACAAAAATCAAACAACCCTCCAAACCCCCCTATGTGACTTAATATTTGAATGGCTTCTTACATTACTTCCAATTGTATGAACGTCCACCAGATTCTATCCAACTCCATAGCTCAAGAATGCTCTAAAGAGAAGGATGAAAGCTGCTGAAATGGTTGGAATTGTTTTCATGTGCTACTAGCACATAGCAACAATTCCATCAATTGTAGCAACTTTCTTCTTCTCGTGAGCCTCAACATTCTTAATTTTTCCTATTTTGAGCCAAAGACTTATTTTGATTTATTTAAAGCACTAAAGTTGTAGCTTGGCCTGAGAATCAAAAGAATGGATTAAAATCTTTGTCGTACTTCATCTGATGTCTTACTTCATCGTAAAGCAAAGCAAGAGCGAAAGCAGAAGAATAAATGTTGCAACGATAGCAAAAACGACATGTAGAAGTAGTACCATAATTCGAATACACAGAAATTCTTCAGTCTTGGTGAAGATTGTGTCATCCTTTATTCTTAAAAACTTTCTAAATTTCATCGACTTTGAGCTTAAAAATTATCACTATATCACTCTATCTAGTAAAACAAGCGTGTATTATTTTGCTAAATTTGAAACAAAAATAGGAAACACAACTGTAGACCATTGATATTTAGCTAAGGAAAAACCCCACAGAAACCCGGGCATAGCCCAGGCTCACATCCTCCAAGTTCGGAGCCCGGGCTTGAGATTTTTAGTCGCGAACAGACATCCCTACTTGCGCATCAAGTAGGTTTTGTTGAAGAATGAAAACAACTGTGTTGATTTAATTCCATGCTTAATTCATTTGCTTTATCTCCAGTAATGATGTACATCATTCAATTATTGGTGGCGAGATATCGTAATTAGTTACCTCAAACTATGCTTTTAAATTAAATTGGTGATTGAATGCAGCAAAGAAAACCGCGATAATGGTTTTTATTGCATTGAGAGGAAGTTAAATGGAAGCCACTTGCTACAAACTGGTGGGTTCATGAATTTTTGAAGATGTTGGTTTTACCTAATACTATGGATCATTCATATCCAATATTCAATCTTGCTCTCCGCTCTAAAACATTCCAAACTTGCTTGAAATCGGACTTTCTCAGTTGACCTCTTCAAAGAATTTTACTCTGCTGATACTTGGCAATCAAGAACGCCACCAGCAATGTGGGTTTGAGCAACAGCATTTGTGATACATGGATGAGATCTTCGCTGTCTCGTGACATGTCTCTGATAGCTCTGTGGTGAAGAACACTACGCAATAAAGCATGGCAACAGTTGGGTGTGGCATTAACTTCACATAACATATTCTTGCCTTGGCGAAGCCCTTCATACAAAGTTCGATACACTAACTCAATAGCCATTTCTCTTCCCAAAACTAGGTAATTGTCCACATTAGTTAGATAACCCTATGTACAGTTGATTCAATCCTGACAGAGCTGGCTCTTCTGCAGTTGTGCAGTAAGTCTGAAAGAAAAGGTGAAAGTATTACTACAAGAGTACGTCTGCGATGGATCTAAAATCATCTGCTGAGAATGTCACCATGCATGGCTTCGGGAGAATTTCTACAACCAAATCTCTTGTGGCTCGATTATTTTGGTTGGTGCTAATGCTGGGGTTCAGCTCAATGTGTGCGTACCAGTTGCTGACAATTATCTCACTCTATTTTAGCAATTCCTCCATCATTAAAGAAGAGAAGTTAATTGTATCGGAGATTGACTTCCCCTCCGTAACAATATGCGGCCCAGCCTTTAGCAAGTGGAAGCTCTCAAAGTTTGCTGAGGATCATAATTTAAGTATTTCCCCTTCCAATGAGAGTTTGGAGGGCATTAGTATCGACAAGGAACTTTATGGCATTCAATTCCTTGAAAATAAAATTGTTGATTTGGAAAGCCTGGAAAAAATAGCGATAGATGAGGATGAGTTCCTGCTAAAGAGGCTGAAGACATGTAAGTTCAATTATGAAAAATGCAATTACACTATGGATTTTGAAAAACTGCTTGTTCTCTATAGAAGCTACTGTTATAGGTTTAATAAACACGGACGATACAAACAAAGACGCGCAGGATCCGTCTATGGGTTCGATATCATACTTTTCTTGAATGTATCAGATACATCTCAGTGGTCATTTTTTGACATTGGTGACGCTGTGGAGATTATCATACAAAACCCTTCGGAGTACCCTTTTGTTGGCGAAGACGGGATCTTTGGTAAAGTAGGACATTTGAGTCAAATTGACATCCGAAAGACTGAGATTCGGCGATTGAAGTCACCTTATCCTTCAAACTGTACAAATGGTGAAAATGCAAGACTTTTATACCCTGGAAAGTATACCTCTTTGAATTGCATGGAATCGTGCATTGCCTATGCTAGTGCTAAAGAATGCAAAGCTGCAGTGTTTCATAACCGAGCTCTCATGCCAAATCCAAATGGAACGTTGCGATTTCTTAATGAGAAAGAAGTTGAATGCTACCAGAGAGTTGAGGAGAATATCATTGCGTCAAATTTCAGTTCTTGCAACTGCAACTTACCATGCCATGAGACCAAATTTTACAAATCAGCATCGTATTCCCAATGGCCTGCTACAGCCGACCTCCCTTTTTACAAGAAAGTACTCAGTCACAGCTTGGGCCTAAACGCAAGTAGTTTACCCGATGAATTTGTAAGAAGAAACTTCCTCAGGATCTCCATATCCTTTAGCGACATGACATATAGAAGAGTTACAGAAGAGAAGCAATATACGCCTGAAGGCATAATAAGTGACATTGGTGGACAAATGGGAATCTGGCTTGGTGCTTCAATGTTCTCAGTTTTTGAGCTATTTTTCCTTCTATTTCAATTTGTCCGAGGCATCTTCATGTCAAAGGGGAAAGAAAGCAAAGAACATACACTGGAAAACCCATCAGTCAAAATTGACTAGTTTGCTATACTCAAATACTGTGATACCAGCAGACATTGTCATTGAGCGTGTTCGAGCTTACGCACACACCATCACACACGTACAAATCAAATTGCGCGTGCAATTGATCGCACTCACAAATAAGTGTTCTTTAAAGTTTTCTAATGACCTCCAATTCCCTTTCATCATTTGGAAAAGTAATTGCCTTTAGCTTACTTTCATACTTTACATCCTAGCATGTTGACCACAACCATCACTCACATCTGACTTTCAGGAGCAGCGTTTAGTCAGATGACGAATAATTACTTTAAGTTTATGAGTAAAGCTACAGTAGCTTGTTGCTTGAATGAATTTATTTGACTAATGTTATCTTTGCTGCACCGTACAATTCTTTTCTTTGTTTCTGGACTTGATCTGAGCGTGTGTATGCAAAGATTTTCGTAGCAGTGCGATCGCACGCTGCTCTACAATTGATTGTCTCTTCAAGGTAGAATTATTCGCATGTGCTAATTATCGTAGGTGCAGTATTTTACTCATGATAACGCCTGTATCGGTCAGGGACTAGTTTCGTCTAAGGCTTAAGCTGAGCTCACACTTTGAGCGAGTAGCGAAGCGAAGAATATAACTTCTATAAAACAGAAACGTATGATATTGAGGAATCTACATCTGACACTTTCACCAAAAATAATGAATTAGAAGTCTTTGATACAACCAAGTATCTTGGTTTGCCAATTGAAAATTCTTTAGATTGGAAATACCATGTTAAGTGTCCTTTTCTCTAAAGTATCTAAAGCAGTTGGTTTCATAAAAAATGCTAGATCCATCCTGTCTTTAGAACCCTTAAGCAAACTATGCACAAACTTGTAGAACAACATTTTCATTATATCCGTTATGTGTAGGGTTGCTGTGGTCTAACTGAAAAAACCACTTACAGAAATTGCAAAACAGAGTTGCAAGAATCATAACAAATAGCAGTTTTGATGATCCAGGCATACTTTTAGTGCGCAGGTTGAGCTGGACAAATATTGAGGAACCCATAGCTCATTGGTCAGAATTGATGGTTTTTAAGTCCATACATGGGCTAGCTCCGCAATATATGAGTGATATATTCACAAATATCTCCCAGATAACTTCCCACAACCATCGGAATATTGCCACTGATCCATCAAAGTCAAAGTTTAAGTTACTTCTCGCGCCAGTGGCGCATTGGGCGGCGCCTATCTCCATTTCCGTAGCCCTAGGTCAAGCGTCGGCGAATGCAGTGAAAGCTACAACGGGGGGCTGGCCCACCGGTAGCTCCGCGTGTTTAACCTTCCCACTCCATTCTCACATGTCGAGCGCCAGACGAGAAGGCAGTAAGTACCATTTTAAAAGTCTTTGGTATGACTCGGCCGGGGTTCAACCCCATGACCTACCGGTTGTGAGGCAGACGCTCTACCACTGGACCATCACTCCGGTACCCGATACTGAACTATGGCTGCCTCAAAAGAGATCTTTTAATGGCTAGAAATGCTTTTCCTATAGGGGTGCCAAAACATGGAATAGCTTACTTACCATTATCATAATCTCAATTTTGTTATAGATAGTGGACCATTCAGCTAAGCTGGTTTGCAAGGGCCATCAATTTACAAAATAAAAGCTAAAAACTTACCAAAAATAGAAAAAGTACACATTTTAAAAAGTCTACATTGAAAAGTGTATTAAACTAGATATATAAAACAACTATTTACAAATATGACTTAAAAGATGCCAGAGATGGTGTTCATTTAGCACCAGCTGCAAAGACTACTCCACGACTTTGCTCCTCTGAAAGAAAATCCTTTCTGCCACATTATTAGTTTTTTCAGTGGCAACTTCAAATCCCCATCAGTACTTCTTAGTGCCCTACAAGATTGCTGAGAATTAGGGTAACTTGGAGTGAGGTCATGGAGGGACTTAAAAGTTAAGTTTTAACTCATCTTCGTCAAGTTCGCTAATTGATCTTAGACTAATTTTTTTTCAAACTTTCATATGAATATATTTATTACATACAATAATACACCTCTCATAGAATGGTAGTGTACCATTGGCTAGTTTGTACTATATATGAAAAGTAACCAAAATAATAATGATAATAGACATACAACATAACTCAAAGGTAAAATAATAAGAAAAGGAATTAAATGTTCAGAAGTTCTGGGTTGTTCCATGGTTAATTTCTTTGGCAAAAGACGAAGTATGAGGTCCTAATAGCAATGTTGGTGGTCTTCATAATAATTCTTTTCTGAACAAGTTTGTCAAATCTTAGATCCTGAAGCAACGATAGAAAGGAATCACATGAAGAGCCCATAACACCAAGAGTACCCATGGAGAGATTAACAAAAGTAACTTTTATATAGGTAGAGGACAGGTCCTTGATAAGTCTGTTGTACTTATTGGCTTTCCTTATACTATTAACCTGCATATTAGTCTCGAAGCCTAGTATAAGTTCTAGAATCTAGAGTACCCTATTCCCCGTGAGTAAAAGAAGGTCAGGACGAAGGGAGTCACCGGTAATCAAACATGGAGAAGTAAAAGAAGGCAAATCAGCCTAGGTTTTGCATTGGCTAAGAGATGAGAATGTATTAGCAAGGTAGAGAAAGACAGAGTTATGGCGCCAAGTGTATCTCCCCACCTCGAGGCAGCATTTTCGTATTGAAGGTTTGGACAATTCTAGAAAAAGCTCTGACTTTATTTGAAGCTTTCTTGCAGATTGATTGTACATGCTGGTACAATCCTAGAACAGGCCCCTAAGGAACACCTGGTTTAATTTCCTGCCATGTACTAAAGGAAGTAGCTATTTTCACTTTTTGTCTTCTTCCAACAAGGTTTAACTATGCATAAGTTTTAGACTGTCTATGCTGAATCCATATGCCTCCATCTTAGCTAAAAGCAGGTCATGGTGTAGACAGTCATGCTTTTGATAGAACCATCAACACCATACCACATACACCTGATTGCTCGATATGCATATGGGTTGTCTCAATGACTCTAAGTAGAGCTGTTGAATACTGTCTGTCTCTAACTCCACATATAATATTTGCTGGTTTAGGTTCCATATACGGTGCCATTTGCCTTTTTAGGAGGCTTTTTAATACTTTTGAGAAGGTAGATAGTACACTGATAAGTCCATAGTTACTTTTAGATCTGCTGTTACCATCTTTGTATACTGGCGATACATCTGCTAGCTTTAATGGGTCAGGGAAAATGCAGGATTGGACTATTGCGATTGCAATGTTTGTTACTTTGTTGAAAGAAAGATCTGATGTCATTTTTAATATGTGGGAAGGAATATCTCCACTTGATTTCATCCCATACCTCAGAATACTCAAAAGCCTGAAAAGCAAATGTATTTGCATCATTTGCCCTTTCCTTAATTGTAATGATGCTCGGGTGCTTACTATATCGCAATATAGCGGCATGAACTGGATGCTCTATCGGGCCATCAATAGTGATAAAGAGAGCCCTCTCGATCTTAAATGTATCTATTATATTTGCAAAATAGGTGTTGAAGCACTCAACAACTTCCTCATCCTTAGAAAGCATAACACCTTCATCAATGAGGGTAATTTCTCTTGCTGAGTTTGAGCATTTCTTTGACAATGAAGACTTGAAAATAGTTGTTAGCTAATAGTGGTATGGCAGGGGTGTCGAACCCACTGTTAGATGTTATTCTAACTGCTCTATTCTGTAGTTTCTAGAGTGTATTTATGTCAGCTGTGCTACAACACCCCCAGACAGAGGAGCAATATCTAAATGTGACTCTATTTTGCTTCTATACAAGTTCTTCAAGATATTTTGTGATAGAAATTGTTTTGCATGCTTCAATACTCCTAAAGCACGGGAGGCCTTCCACGAGATTGTATCCACGTGCCTTTTCCAAGTTAGAAGATGCCTATCAATCTGAAGGCCAAGATATCTTGTTTCTTTTATATTTTGAATATTTGTGTCAGTCGCATATTTTCAAGTCTAGTTCACCTAATATCTGCTGGAGCTTTTGACGAGATAGGATAGTTATGAAAGCATTATTAACTACATTTAACTATAGCTTGTTCCCTTTAAGCTAATGGTCAAGGCTCTCAAGATCCTTGTTAATGGCCTCATTCAGCTGTGCTAAACTAGTACCACGGAAGTAAAGACCAGTATCATTAGCATGCATGGAAACAGCACAATTTGCTATGACTTTATGAAGGTCATTGACATAGACAAGGGATAAGAGAGGACCAGGTCACAATCCTTGAGGTACTCCAATTTAACTGCATTAACCGGGAGTCTGTCCCATTTACTCTACAAAATTGCTTTCTACCTGGAAGATAAGATACAGACCAACGCAGTTCATCATTTCAGACCCCATACCTTTCAGGTTTTCCACAAAGAAGAGAATTATCTACAGTATCAAATGCCTTTCTGAGATCAATAAACGTGGTACCAACCATCTCACTATTATCAAGCTCAGAATACCAATCACCAGTGCTTTTTAATAGGCAAAAGACCACAGAGTGGAGTGCACTAAATCCAGATTAGTTTTGTGGGAAAAGATTGTTGTGATTGAAATATTTGTATAGGTGAAAAAAATCAGTTTTTCAAAAGGCCATGTTAGAACAGGTAGAACTGAAATTCGTCTCTATTTCGATCGTTTGTCGCCTTCTTTGAAAATAGGAGTTGCTCTAGCATTTTTCGATGACTCTGGAAATATACTGCTTCTAGTTGAGATGTTCAGAAGCTGTGCAATGGAATTAGAAACAGAAGGAATAGCAAGCTTAAGAAAATAAAACGAAATTTCATCACTACCAGAACTTTTAATAGTCTTCATCTGATTCATGGCCTGTGTTACATCATGCGCTGAAATCTCACTGAATTTGAAGGTCGCATCATGAGCATTGACAGTGTATTTGCTATTGAGTAGTGGGTTAGGGGTATATGGAGTTTTATTTACTAGGTCATTACCTATTGAACATAAGTATTTGTTCATGGAGTTAGCAATGGCATCCCTTTGGAGAATCTCCCTTCCATCAACATTTAAATTGTTAATGCTAGTTGATTTTGGCCTCTTATTTAAGGGCTGGTTTATTATCTGCCAAGTGGCTTTCAAATTGCCTTCCTCAACAGTAATTTTTTGAGCAGAATATTGTATATTAAGGTGTCTGTTTAGGATAGTTCCCTGATTTCTGACACTTCTATAGGTCATTATTAAAGACATTCAATTATTCCTAACAGCTACTTGTTTGAAATAGTCTCTCCTTTGGATAAGATTTCTAAGATCAGTTGAGATCCAGGGGCAGAATTTCTCAGACACTCTAAGTTCTTGGTATGATGTATGCACTAGGAAAAAGAATAAGGATGACCATTTGATGACAAGCTCATTAATATCATTGGATGATTGCACAACCTGTTCCCAAGGAAGCTTAGCAACATCATCTAGAAAATCTTTTTCTGAGAACCTTTTCATTACTCTAGTTGTTACAATTTTATGATGAGGTTTCAAGGATCCATTAAACTCGTGTATGCAGTATACCAAGCAATGGTCACTCATAGACACTCTTATGACTCCATGGTAACCAACATTATGTGCAAAGTTAGTGGCAATATGATGTAAATAGTTCTGCTCCCCAGACATTCCAGAGTTGGCTCCTGAATTAGTTGCTTGAAAGAAAACAGATCATAAACATTTAATAGATGCATAGAATTGGGAATTGTAGGGCTTGATACTTTGAGCTAGAATACTGTATTTCACAAGTAGAATTTGAAATATATCAATTTCAGGATAACAGAAGTACCCAAAAGTCAAACTGGAGCCAAATACAGTTCACAAGGGATAAAAGACAATGTTATCAGAACCTTCTTATATAACTGTGCTATAAATTTTTCAGTTTGGAAAATACACATACTAGGACCTAGTAGAGTACATGTCATTATCCTCAGGGCTTGATTGTCCATAATCAACCATTGAATCAACAATTGAGGCATTGTTGCTATTCTGTTCTTTTGCTTGAATGATTTTATGCTCCCCTCTATGACCAGCCTTCTCTTTGCTTTCAGAGTCCATATTTGTTCTTAATTCGCCCATTTCAGATACTGCAGGATCATCAGACTCTTTCTGAAGGTTATCTCCAGCTACACTCTCTAACTCCAAAGCATCAACTGGACAAACTTCCTCTCCATTTGCATCCAAAACCACAAAACTACTTCCAATACTTTCATCCTCCTTCACGTGCATACCATCATCTGATTCATTTACACCATCCTTCTCAACAGCATTGACAGTTGCAGCTGTATCCTCAGCCCTCCCTTTCACATCAACCTGCTTCCTTTCCTCTGCCCAGTTTTTCATCATATCCACTAGGGACAAACTAGCCTCCTTCCCATTATAGTAAATTTTTTTTGCAGTATTCAATGCCTTGTCTGGATATGCAACACTTGCTACCAAGGTCCCTGCTATAGTTGCAGTTGTAAGTCGCAAAACTGGCTTTCTGCCTCTGCCATGAACAATTGCACCTGTGACAGCAGCAGCTGCAATGCAGCCAGGACGAAGCATGGACAATGGATTGGTTTTGGCAGTATTGTATACATCAACTGCACGATATTTTACACTTGCTAGTGCATTTTCTGCTCTGTTGTACGTGTCCAGTGTAACGTCTTTAAATCTCCACATTCTCTTTCTTATGGCTGATACATACGTTAGAAGAATTTGCGGTGGTTGCAATTCAGAAGAAACCTGACTGTCTTGCAATACAAAATCAGGCTCATAATAAATATCTAGGTCATCTGGCTTTACAAGTCGGCTTTTCACGTTACCATCGCTTGGTGCTGCTTTCAGAGTATGCATCAGCTTTGTGAATGCCATGTATCCGATCCTTTTCAATTGAATTAATATCTAACAGGCATCAAAGCGAAAAAGGCAAAATCCGCTTTGCCGGAGCAATCTTTAACTAACCTTGTTATCAATCTGTATACGAGACTTACGCATAATGTCCGTATTAATATGATTCTTGACCTGGAAAGTAATAACAGTGGAAGTTATGAGGCTATTGCAATTAAACACCCTGCGTATGAAATGCACAGGTAAAATTAACGTATTACACGCATTTTCTTCCTTGCTAAGTTCCATTTGTTTTCAATATCAGCAAAATAGATATTAATGCGCGGACAATTTCAATTTTAAAGAATCCATGGTACGCATCTGAGGTGAAATTCCCGAACTTTCACGCTGATCAGATTTCCTTGATGACTTTTGAAGATGACTTTTTACCTCTCCAAATTCGCAGCCAGAAAAGCAAACTGATTGTGCCCGTCCAATATTTGAAGCGCTAGGCAGTGCGCGAGCAAGATTTTGCGGGCGCGTAGCAAAGTTTCCAGTCTGGCTGGGAAGTAAATACTATTTCATCATCATCATCATCTTCACCATCAATCATCATCATCATCTTCACTATCAATCATCATCATCATCTTCACCATCAATCATAATCATCGTCATCATCATAAATCTTGAATCTTGAATCTAGGCCTTTTCAGCCCCCTGAGGGGTTTGCCTATCCACCACTCTCTCGTCATGCTTCTTCTTGCAAACT